>JAGKTI010004899.1:34978-47882 GCA_018397915.1 Birgus latro
TCTCTCTCTCTCTCTCTCTCTCTCTCAAAACCTTAACCATTTTCACCATTACCCTATTCTCTCTTCATTAACCTGCAACATCAAGTTTTCCCTGTTGATCACTGTCCCCTCCTTTTCTTCATTCCCCACCAACCATATCCCCATCCTCCACAAACCTTTCCCCTTTCTTCACCGGTTCATTGACTTTCTCCATCAACCTCTCTCCTTCCTCCACAAACTCATTCACACTCTTATCACTTTCTAATTTCCACCAATACCCTTCTTACTGTCCACCAACCCTCACACTGACTACTAGAACGTCGCCTTGTTGAAGTCTTGATAGTCCATTCACCTTACCTTGGATCAGTTTTTTATCATTTTCAGGTTATTTCACCCAACTCAGCGGCAGAAGAGTTCACTACTGTGGCTCTGCTTCCTTTCTGTAGAACTAATTCGTGACTATCATCACATATTAGTTTTAATCTATTGTTATAACTCAGCAGTGAAGATGGAGGGATGGCAATTTCAGGCCAAGGTAAAGGGAAAAGAGTATAGTACTTCACTTTAACCCATAATGACAGGGCAGTATAGTATGAAGAGGGACTATAGGACTATACCAGGCATACACACCATAACCCCAAAGGTGTTTCCCTCTCCTTTCACCATTTCCTCCCCACCCTTCATCCGTCCATCCCCAATCCACGAAAACACTTCCAACCTCCTTCGTCCATTAACCTCTCCATTGTTACCATTAACATCCGTTCCTTTCTTATATAAACTCTTCTCTTTCTCCACTGACCTTTTAGTTTAATTTTTTCCATCTTACCAACCTCGTTCCTTTCTCCATTATTCCCCCCTCCTGTCTTCACTATCTCCTTCCCTTCATGTGTTAACTCTTTCTCTATCTCCATTATTTATTTATTTTTCCTCTTTATTCCAGCATGATAACTAAAATTTATCATCGTCGAATTCCTCTAGTGAGTCTAATTAGCAAGGAATCAAAGCTATAACGGGAATGAATTGTCTTACACGTGATATAACCCCAAGTAAGCTCTCATTAAGGCTGCCAAGGCTTTGACTCGCCTGTTCCGCACTGAGTTAGGCTGGAAAAATGAGAGTAATGTTGGTGGAATTACGAGCCTGTTTGACCATGAACTTGCAGTAATGAAGGAGTGTAGGTTATTAGGGGAGGCGGTAGCTCGATCGGTAGAGAGTTGGCTTGCAGTCCCGAGGGACCCAGGTTCGAATCCTCGCTGGGGCAGGGGACAGTTTAAGGATTTGAATTTCATTAAATCCGGCTTTACCGATCTACCAGAAGACCCGCCGACATGTCGTAAAAATAACCCCGCTAATACTAATACACCAATCCTGTATGAGACAGCCTTAGGATGTATTCAATATGGACGGTGGGTGTTAGCGCCGAAGTGGTGACATGTAGAGGTGCATGGTATGTAGGAGGACGGCTGGGCCTTGATAGCAGGCTGTAAAGGCTATGCCCAGAGTCGGACACATAAAAAAAAAAAAAAAAGATAGGCAGAAGCAGGAGGCTGTGTTGGTGGTGGTGGTTTTGTCTGTGTCGGTGTTTTTGTGTTGATGATTTGTTTGTTTATATGTTCTCACCTTGTGGTCGTTTTGCTTTTGGTGGTGATGGTGGTGGTTGTGTGTGTGATTTGCTTGTGTTGGTAGTGGAATATTTTTGGTGGTTGTTGATGTTTATGTTTGTGTTGGTGGTATCTTTCTGATAACGCTCCGTTTGTGTTGGTGCCTTCTGTTTATGGCAATGGTATTGGTTTCTATTTGTATTGGTATTGTTATAGTGGTAATTTGTTTGTGGTAGACGCCTATTGCCGCGATCGGTGTAGCGCTCAGGTCGGAGCTACTGTGGCCTACATGCTGTGGTTTTAGTCCTTGTGGTGACTAGAAGTTTTTCTATCAAGCTGACGCTGCTAGGCTTATACCAGTAGGTCGGTCTCGTGCCCTGAAATGTTCTGGGACAGTAGTCTAGCTTCGGGCTCCTACGCTCGGAAACAGACTCAGTGGAATTTGACAGTTTACTGTTTGTGGTAGGGCTTTGATTGCCATGGTGATGGTTTTGTTTATTAGTATGGTCTATTCATAATGGCGAAGTCTGTTTGTGCCGCTGGTTTGTGAATGTGATAGTGGTATCTGGTTATGGTCATGTTCTCTTTTTGTGAGGATGGTCTCTGTTCATGATGATGGTCTCTGTTTATGATGGTGGTCTCTGTTTGTAGTGGTGGTCTCTGTTTATGATGGTGGTCTCTGTTTATGATGGTGGTCTCTGTTTGTAGTTGTGGTCTCTGTTTATGATGGTGGTCTCTGTTTGTAGTGGTGGTCCTTCTATGGTGGTGATCTCCGTTTATGGTGGTGTACTCTGGCTGTTTGCAGTCTCTGTGTTTTTGTTGATGGTGGTCTGTCTGTGGTGGTAGTCTCTGTTTCTGGTAGTGATGTCTGTGATAGAGGCCTCCTTTGGGTGTCTCTGTACTGATGGCTTCTGTTTGTGCTAATGATCAGCTGGTAATGATTTTATGTTAAGGCTGAGACACTCAATAGCATTCCTCTTTTGGTATACATTAAGGCTTGTTATGGCAATAGGTCTTTGTTTGTAGATTCCATGTTAGTAGTAGGCTTCAGTTACAGTAAGTTCCTCTTGGTCCTAGGATTGCGTCAGCGGTAAGCCCCAGTTATTAGTAAGTTCACGTATAAGTATCATTGATAGTGAGCTCTTGATATTATTAAGTCTCTGTTGGTATGAAGCCTCTGCTACTAATAAATCTCCGCTAGTTGATGATGTTGTTGCTCAAAATCGGTCTGACTGGTCGAGGACACCCGTAGACCACAAGCAAGCAGTTGGTTCCTTGGGGTCATCCTACAGTCTCAGTACAGTACATGCCCCGTGTAGGGAATCGGCGCTCCCTAATCAGCGTCTCTCTAGATTCGGACGAGGGTCCTTCCTCATGGCGAAGTGTAGAGAAGTATGAGGAGGCTTCGCTCCTCGGTGAACGTCGCAGCAACTTGGCTTCGCCCAGGTTACATAGTGCCACTACGTGTAGGCGCCTCGTTATCTTCGCCTTTGCTAGTACCAAGTTTCTGTTATTAGTAAGCCCTTGTTCTTAGCAAACCCGTTTATAGTTTACCCCTGTTATTAGAAAACCTTTGTTAGCCGTCAGCCCCTGCTAGTAATAGATTTATATTATATGCAGATACTTGTTGGTAATAAGTCCTTATTAGTAGTAAACCTCTGTAAGTCCCTGTTCGTATTAATCTTCTGTCATTAGTAAGCACCTGTTAGTTGTAAGCTTTTGTTAGCAGTATGTTCCTGTTGATAGTAAGCCAAATACCTGTTAGTGGCAATCCGCTGTTGGCCAGTTCATATTACTATCACGTTCGTATTAGTTGAAAGACCCAAATTAGTCGTAGCCTCTTGTTTACCGTAAGACAATGTTGGCGTGACACATGATGAAGGTGGGCCAATACTGGATGAAGCTTGATGGATGTAGAGAGGTGCAGTGTTGTAGAAGAGGCTAGGTGGCCCGGAGTTAAAAGCGATACTTAATTGAATCCCAACGTTATCTGATCTAAACTAACCTGACTAAAGCTGACCCAGTACGACCTCAACTAAAACCCGACCACCCTAACCCAACTCAACCAAACAGAAACTTTCCCAACACAGTCAAGCCCCAGCCAACCCAACCTCGTCTAACCCCAACCAACACAACCCAGTCTAACCCCAACCAACACAACCCAGTCTAACACCAACCAACCCAACCCAGTCAAACCTCAATCAACCCAACCCAGTTTAACTCAAGCCCAACCCAGTCTATCCCAAACCCAACTCAGTTTAACCCCAACAAGCCCAACCCTGTCTAACCCAAAGCATCCAAGTCCAACCCAACCCAACCCACCCCGACGAAAGCTAACCTCGTAGAGAGTAAGGAGTGATAGCTGTCGGAGTGTTGTGTTAGAGGGTGGATCATATACTCTTTCTCTCTGATCGCACAGTGTAACACATCCTGTTTCCACTCTTCTTCGCTGTGTGCTGTCATCAGAATCACGTCATTGCTTCCCCGTTCCGCGACATTAGACCTTAGTGTGATGGACGGAAAGGTGAGAATAGCTTTGTGGGGTAACAGCCACTAGAAAGATAGGGTGTTTAAGCACAAAGATATCGCTTCTTTCCCATTCTCCTTGCTCATTCCCACAATCTCTCTGCTTTGTGCATTTGAATACAAATCCGATATTATCTTCCTCACTTTATATAATTACTTATTACGTCCGCACTTGGAGCACTGCGTTCAATTATGGTCACCTTATTATAAAATGGATATGGAAAAACTTGGAAGAGTACAGTGATGGATGACAAAGTTGATGCCTAGAATGAAATATAAACCATACGAGGAACGTTTAGAAGCCCTGAATCTTTTTACAATAACTACACGGAGATTACGAAGAGATATAATTCAAGTTTTCAAAATATTCAAATGACATGATAACGTGGTTGTGTATAAATACTTCACAGTTGATCACTCGAATCATACTAGGGGCAATGGACATAAAATAACTGGCTAACGATTCCAGTCGCATGAAGCTATGCATTTCTTCTTTGATAGAATATATGGAGCAAATTGCCCTACATTGTAGTAAATTGAAATACAGTACTATCCTCCTCCAAAGGTCACTTGGATAAGTATTTGTCGTCTAACCCTCAGCTTCATATGTTTACTCCTGAGTAAAACACATGTGTCTATCTATCTATCTATCTATCTATCTATCTATCTATCTATCTATCTGTGCATATCCTAGTCTGTGCATATACTATATTTGCATTTAATAAATTGATCCAGACTCAATATATATATATATGTATCCCGTGCTATGTCTATCTATCTATGTATATATATATATTGAGTCTGGATCAATTTATTAAATGCAAATATAGTATATGCACAGACTAGGATATGCACAGATAGCCCTGAGTCAACGGTCACTACTCTTACTTTCGACCTGTGTTGGGCTGTGGATCATTGAGGGTCCCTGTTAGTTAAGTGACCATCGGGAATTTTATAATATACCAGGGGTCACTGCTTCAGGGGGTGACTTGTGTACACTTTCCGCATGGGAAAGTTCCTTGTCTCAGTGGAATGAACGGAACTGGGACCTGATTGACTGCTCCCTACCTTAATAGCATCAGGCAAGGCTGCCGCACCACGCTTGAACGTCCACACTGTGCACTGTGTAATTTCCACGCTGTGTCCGCAGACGCCCCGTTAACTCAGCGTACGCGTACATAGTGTAATGCGTTATTTGTTTATTTATTTACTTATTCGATTTTTCATTTTAGTTTACTACCCTCTCTTTCAGGTTATTCATACTGCTAGCTTGTAGATAAAGTATTGTAGAATGTAACTTTTCCTTTTCAGTCTTCCCTGTGAAATTTCCATGTCAGTTTTCCATGCTGCATGGTGGTTTTTCTCACTTTTTCTTGCCAGCTTTAACTGGAGGGTTAGAAGGCGGGGGAAGCCTTCTTGCTTTACTATCCTTATCCTTCAGCATGTAGAATTAGATTTCGTAGTCATAGTCTACTCTGTAACAAACAGCCTCGATGGGCCCATCAGGTCTGTTGCTGTTTGCTTTTAATTGTACTCCTGTGTACATTTTCCTTCTCCTCTTCTTCCTTCTAGTTTTCGTTTTTCGTTTGGGTGTTAGCTGTGTTGTGATTAATTTATACCCGTCTCTCATCTTCACAGATTTTTTTCTTTTGCTCATCATTTATCATCCTTACGTATTTTCCTTCCAGTCCTCCCTTCCCGCTGTTGTCTATCCTTTTAACTTAATTTCTTCTTTTCCCCTCAACCTCCAAGTTCAACCGTCCCCCCGTCACTTCCTTCCTGAAATCACTTACCATCCTTCCCTTCTCCTCTTATTTCCTAATATTCTCCCCGTTCCGTCACTGCTAAATCTCCCCCTCTTCGCACTTATTTCTTAACCCTTCCTTTACCTCTTAACCTTACTCTCCTTTCTCGACCCTTCTCTCTCTGCACTGTCTCCTACCTTCACTTCTCAGCCCTCCCCTCTCCATCCCCACCCGTCATTTCTTTACTCACTCCTCTCACTCACAACCATATTTTACCCTCCCTTCGTATCTCCCAAGCTTCCTCTCCTGCCCTTTCATCCCGCAGCCCTCCTCTCTGTTCATCCTTCACCCTTCCTCTCTTCCCCTCCGCTTCCCTTCCCTCTTTTCCTTCCTGCCCTCCTTCCCTTTCCCATAGTGTTGTTATACACAAGGGTAAATAGCAGTGTTATTATTTGAACAGTGTTATGTATGCAGTGGAGTCCTCCTTGTACTCATCATTTCACCCTCCCCCTTCCCTTCCCCCCATCTTCACACTCCATCTCATTCATCTTCCAGGTTTCTGTCTTAGTTGATTTAGGCTACTTATGCAGCTTGTGGGTTTTTAATTATTTGATATTGTTTTTATGTTTCCTTTTTCTTTCTATCTTCTTCCTTTTCCACCCCATAGCCCTTTCAGTTTTGTTTTGAAATCATGTAGTGCCTCTAGTTTCATTTTTAAAATTCTGCGTCTTCAAATTTTGATTCCATAGATCATTTCCGTTTTTCCTCCTTTCTCCTTTAATGTCCTTTAAAATTTTTCAAAAATGATTTTTCTGTCGTTCTTTTTTATAGTTCCTCGTTGATCTGTTTTTCTATTGCTACCACCTATCTAATTTTGTCTAATATTTTCCATTCTCTTTCTCTTCTGTTTCCTCTCTTCCAGCTTCTCCAGATATCAAACTTCGCCGCAGTTCTGAGCAACTTGGAAATTATTTGTTCGCTTCAACGCAGTAACTTCTATTTAATCTCATCATAACTACCACCAGACGATTTTATTGTGATCCAGGAAAGCACAGTAATAAAAGGGTTAGAAGCAGTTGCCTTTAGCCCGATTAGTGGAAGATGCTTTTTCGTATTTCCTAACTACAACCAGAAAGTTTCATTAAAGTTATGGGAGACGAGCCCAGTGAAGGGGTCAAGAACAGCCCTTTAAGAAAACAGAATGAAAGAACAGTTTTCATTGCCCGTTATTTATGAACGCTATCTATAATTTATTCGCCTGAAGTTCAAAAGACCCGAAAGATCGATAAATGTAGGTTTCAAGTTTGATGTAGCCGAGAGAGAGAGAGAGAGAGAGAGAGAGAGAGAGAGAGAGAGAGAGAGAGAGAGAGAGAGAGAGAGGTGTTGCATGAATTAAGAAAGCGAAGAGTTCCTGGTTCTGGCTATTTTTCGTTATACCGAACTGATATTTGGTAGTTTTTGACAGCTATTTCGCCTCACCACACCTGTTAATTGTGTTCCAACTGGGATGATAGGAACACAGGAAAAATACATGCATATATGTGTCTCTGCGTGGCTTTCATATGACATTTTATCACTACTGAGCCATGTACGGGTCTGTATTATTTTATAGTGTACCGTAGTTCTTTTCTTGACATGGAGAGAGAGAGAGAGAGGAACTAGAAAGGAGGGGGGAGGGAGAAGACATGGAGGTTGGTAGGGAGGGAGGGAGGGAGGCAGGTTCAGTTAAATGGAGTTTATTCATTTCCCAGGTAATCAAACTTTACCCCCATGAGCACAGTCTACTTCTAAAATATTGTGCGTGAGGGCTGCGAAGAGCCGACAGAGCTGGTTGGAGGGGTGGGATTGGAAAGACTCGGTAGAGGGAGGGGAATGGAATGGGAAGGTGGAAGCCTGGGTTGGTGGGGAGGTAAAGTAAGGGATGAGGGGAAGGCAGAGCTGCGAGGGAAGATGGGATTGGCATGACTAAGTAGTGGGAGGAAAATGGAATGACAAGGTGGAAACGGGAGGGGGCTAAGGGAAGGGATGGGGAAGTGGATGTAGAACGAGTAGGAATGAGAAGATGGATACGATAAAGGGAGAGATGGAATGAAGAGGTGGAGGGAAATGGAAAGAGAAAGTGGAGAAGGGGGAGGGCTTGGCTGAAGAGAGAAGTTTGGAGGGGAGGGATAAGGGCGAAGGTGGAAGCTTAGGTGGGGTAACGGAAGAACAGGTGAGGGAGAGAAATGGAATGGGATGGTCGAAACTTTGGAAGGGAGAAAAGCGATAAAGAAATGTAGGTTGATGGAAAGTTTGAGGGCAAACAGTGAATAAATGCAGTTGAAGTAGGAAGGGATTGAAAGGTTAGGATGACAGTCGAGTAGAGGGAAATGGAATAGAGTATTGGAGAATATTGGGAAGAGAATAGAAGTGAAAGAGATGGGAGCAGAATGCAAGGTAAAGGGGTGGTAGAGGAGAATATGAAGCATAATGAAAACTTGAAGGGTAATTAGTCGAGATGGATATAATTGACTGAAAGGAAAAAAATTGGCACAATGGATAGTAAACAGCAACAGACCGATGAGTCCTCTCGAGATGTTGGGGAAAGCTATAGTAGCGACTGTACAAACTGAAGATAAGGATATCAGAGACAAGTAAAGCGGGATGAAAACTCAAGATGTGAACGTAAGGGAAGGAGGAGAGGGTGTGGAAAGTAAAAGATGATATAAAATTCGGAGGGTAAACTGTGAAGATATTGAAGTCAAAGCCTGCGAATAACTGAATGGGAGGGACAACGAGTTAACAGTGGAAGTAAACGACGTAAAGGGACGGCGGGGATAAGAGAGATTTTAGGAAGGCAGGGGAACATTGAAAGGGAGAGGGGGGAGAGGGAAAGAACTGTTTCAAATATGGATCGGGTGATACGAGAGGCTTGGGGGGAAAGTGGCATACATCAATCTGAGATTTTAAAGTTGGGTTCAGTGGAGAGGGGAGGTGATAGCAAGAATTTTAACCCATTCAACCTGATGGTTTTTATTTTTTATTTTTTTTATTTGTTATCTCTGCAACCAGGCGATTCTATTAAACCCATAAGAGACTTTCGAGCTGGGTTTACTGTAGTCTTCAATAACCCATTAATTACGTAGGTGGTCTCCAAAGCTGTATAAAATTGTTTAATACAGTAAGAAGTAATGAATGAGTCCTCTGACTGTAAGAGGTAAGCTGTTTTAGAATGAATAGAATGAGGGAACGCCAAGGATAGTGGAAAAATGAATGATTGTAGAGTAAGGGAGTATAAATGCACAGTACAAGAGAGGGATGTGAATAAAAGTACTGCACTGGGTATTGAAAAGATATGCGTGGGAAAGAAGAAGATAGGAGGAGAGGTGGCAAGGAGACTTGGTTGTAAAGACTGAGGGAAAGACAAGGCTAGTAGAGAAAAGAAGAACTGGAGACTGAGAGAGGGTAGAGAAGGAAGACACAAGGGTACTTTAGGAGAATGATGAGTGTACTCTCAGGAAAGGAGAGGAGAGACATAAAAATAGTCATAGGTTGTGAAGACTCAGGGAAACACGAGGTTAGTGGAAAAATGGACAGGAGAGAGTGGGAGTATAGATGAACAGTAGTGAGGGATGTGTAAGAAAACATAGAGCTGAAAAGTAAAAAGAAAAAGAGGTTGTGGAGAAAAGAATGAAGGTGTGTGTGTGTGTGTGTGTGTGTGTGTGTGTGTGTGTGGGTGTGTGTGTGTGTGTGAGGGTGTGTGTGTGTGTGTGTGTATGTGTGTGGGATGAAGTTAAAACGGGAATGACATATGGAACGGTAACTGAGGCTGAAAATATATTTAAGTGTATAACTTATTGTAAAGGCAAGAGAGAGAGAGAGAGAGAGAGAGAGAGAGAGAGAAAATGGGCAAAGAACTGGAATAAAAATGTCAGTTGAAGGTAAAGGAAATAGTGAAGGAGAGGTGAGAAGAGATGAGTGTACTTGTAGATAAGGAGAGTGGAGATGAGGGGAGGCGAGGAGAGGGGAGGTGAGAAGAGATGGGGAGGGTCCAGAGATAAGAATGAGAGACGGAGGATGCATAAAATTGAAAAAAATAAATGTGTCCATAGTGTGGCCTATTGTAATCATCATCATAGCGGGCCTAACAGAGGGTAAATAGTTTGGGTCGGCACATAATGAGGCAGCCGTGTGGTTAAGAGGTGCATGTGGGTGTAATGAAAGGCTAAGGCCATGGAGGAGCCACACAAAATAGCATGTAGAAGTTTGTATCTGGGGTTGGAGTGGGTTCGTTATTTAGCTTTTACTGTTGTGTCTGCTTTTTCTCACGATGCTGCGTCACGGAATATCTTCATAAATAGATAAACAGAGATGGAGAGGATAGATTAGTTGATGGGTGAACGATATATGGAGAAATGGCGAATAGATAGGTGACTGTGGTGAATTTCGTTGGAAAAGATGAAAGGAGATAAAACGAGATGTGTGTTGGAATCAGCGCCGTGCTCAGTTCCCTGCTATATCGCACACGGTAAACATCCTGGCAATCGCTAATGAATGCAGGTAAGCGATACGCAAGTAAACAAAGCAACTTACCAAAGCAATCATCGAACACTTTGTGGCAACTTTGATGGGCAAACCAGCGGACAGCCAGTGCATGTAGTTAAGGGAAATCACCTGACATTTCCCGGTGGTTTGGCGCCAGCCATAAGCCAAGGACCCTGCCATCCTCAAAAAGTTGCCTTTTTAACCATACTGTTTTTCTGAGCTCTTCATTGTTTTCTTTTTTTAGAATTGCAACATTTCATATGCTATACTGAGCTATTTCTTTTTCTTTTCAACTGCGTTGCGCATGGTCATATTGCACTCAAGCACTGCCGACCACCTACTGACTACTGGTCGACTTTACTGCCTGACCAGCTACTCAGCAGTGTGGACAACATGACAGTCATGTCTGACAGACTGTGCCCGATAGGCGAGAGTGTGGCCGGGACTCAACAACTTACATCCGGGGACTGACTAACGCCAAGCAACATAATTATGTATTCAAATGAGGGAACAACCACACAGCTGCCAGTGTTAATTGACGCTAGTTACCCATCTGGTAACCTCTTCATTCCACTGTTTTCATCGTTATCTCTTTCTTACCATCTCCTCCAAACAATGTGGGGGAGGGATCGGTGTTGGCTAGGTGCTGCAAATTATAATTGAACATTTGGTTTGATGTTACAGAACGATGTCGTATGCACCTCATGGACGAGAAAGTAATTAAGCGGAGCTACTAGGAAGATTTTTAAGGAAACCATCAATTAATATATGGATGTTGCTGATTATCTGACTTTATTCTTGTGTTTCTAGTGCAATGCATTTATACTGAGAATGAGCCCCGTAAGGGGGTAGTGTCTGCAGAGACGAGGGTGATACCTAAAGGGTTTTGGCGCCCCTTCGATCCCGAATCAACCCTTTTCAGCTCTCCAGCTGTCCCTCGCTTCTTTCTTTTTTTTTCCCTCGTGCGTGCTGTCCCTCCTCTCTATTTCCTTTTCCCATGTGCTACAAGGTCTTACTGCCTTAATACAGCGTTCTCTCATCCTATTTCAATATATTTGGTGAAATATAAAAGGTAATAAGACAACACATAGTATAGTATTAAATTGCTACCTACGCATATTAACAGATATCATGTGTCACAGAGCATAATAACCCTTGAAGTTGATGAAATGTGTTACCAGCATTACATTCGTTAACCTTTTAACCACGATGACGCCTTTTTCTCCATTTTACTCCTGCCGATACCAGACGATTTTCTCCAAGAGGATCGTCTGGTAGTGAAAAAGAGTCAGAAACATTAAGTCCTTCATGTCCGGTGTCAGTTTTATCTTTATTTAAATCTTGATACTGCCCTTTAATTTTCCACGACAGATCTCTCGTAGCGAAGGAGTTAAAGAAGGGATTGTTGGTTCTCTTCGTTAGAGGTCAACATCTATTAATTTGATTCACCAGACTTCGTTTCCACTGCTTCGAATATTATAAATAAACGACACTACCACCTGACATGCTCTTCTGTACTGTGTTGCCGGTTACATTTTATAGATTGGTGATGCTTATTACTCTGTTAAACTCCACGTCCGATCATTAAGTACTGTAGTATTCTCTATAAATTCTTTCGTGTCACTTATTAGTTATTAACCTTGATTTACGTATAATATTATGAGAATATTTGCTTCACCACCACTCAAAAGTTCAGCCAATCACGGTACACCTTACACAGGCTCTATGTTCTGAGCGATTCATTCATAAAGATACGTGGACTTACTACAGGGAACTACCAGATGTCTCCATATACCCCAATATTTTTTCGCACTTTCTACTTGCTCAACTGTACAAGATAATCCGAAGAAGAAATATTTCGGAAACAGGAAGAGTCTTCCACCGAGTTAACACAGTCCACAGCTATTACAGTGAACTCTTCACTCAATAAAGGCACTGAGAGATTTGGAAAGTATTTACAATATCTTTAAGAAGTTAAGTTAAAATATATTTACAAGGGGAAGGGTGAGTTTACAGAAAGACTGAAAACTGGCGCAGGATCCGCAGTAACTATTGAGTATTGAACAGGGGAAGCGTACGAAAAGTTCCCGAATACCTGATGAATTCCTGTTAAACACTTTGTGGAAACGTGGCATACGCTGATGGAGAGAGCGAGAGCGAGAGAGGTGCTGTGTTGGACTGCAGGGTCTATCGGGTGGGTCAGGCGAGGCATTGAGAAGTATTTGAAAGGCGGGAAGAGCTTTGAGAAGTATTGGGGGAGGCGTGGTAAGAAAAGGTGTGTGTGGAAAAAGTTATAGATCCCTGGAAATCATGTTCCACTCGCACCGGAGACTGAGGGAAACGAGGAAGAAGGGAGAGAGGAAAGATGGTGGAGAGGTGAAGATGAATAATGATGGAGAAAAGATATCGGGGAGAGGGAAAAGTGGGCGAGGAGATCAATAAAAAAGGGAGAGAGCAGAGAAGCGCTGAATTAGTTAAGGAACTGAAAAATATTAGAGGGAAATAAGGAGAGAGAGAAAGATAGATAGA
>JAGKTI010004900.1:0-24187 GCA_018397915.1 Birgus latro
GTATATACTGAACAACCATGGGGACATCACACAACTTCGTCGCATGCCCACACAGATCATGAACCATTCACTTAGATGCCCAGTAACCCTTACACATGCATCACTACCATCATATAAACTCTTGATGGCACCTAGAATCTTACCATCTGTGCTGTACATGCACAAAACTTTCCACAATCCTTCTCTGTCCACTTTGTCGCATGCTTTCTCCAGATCCATAAATGCCATAAACACCTTATGGTCCTTCTCACAAGCCTTCGCTACCTGTCTCGCTGCAAATATTTAATCTACACATCCTCTGCCACATCTAAAGCTCACTAGGACTTCTGGTATCTCTAATACTTTCTCTATAATAATTCTTCTATATACCTTCCCTACCACACTCAATAAGCTTACATCGCGATAATTCTTGCACTCACTTCGGTCACCTCTGTTTTTGTACAGGGGTACAATCATAGCCTTTTTGGACTCTGCTGGCACAATTTCACTCAAACATGCCTTCTTACAAGCACTTTATTCTGCTCTCTCCACTATACTTAATCGTCTCTGCATACACCTCATGAATCCCAGCTGCAAGACCTGCAGCGGTGGGGTCTTCAACATGTGTCTACCCCCCCAAAGGCTGTCGAAGCAGCAGAGGAGGAAAGCATGGAGCCAAACCACTGCTCCCCCACCCCCCTGGCCCCTCACTGGGACCAAGAACCTTGGAGTGGCTTTGGTCACCTGGGTAAGTATGACATCTCTCAACACAACACACAAACCACACTGTTTTTTTCTACACCGAGAAATGATTCCACGGAGGTCATTTCTCGATGATTTCTAACCGGGGACACTGAGAGCAGTCCAGGACCCACCAACAAATACATGTGTCCAACATGCTCAAAACTTATCACTTCAAGTCAACAGACAAAGGGTTCAGTTCAGTGCAATTACTGCAAGAACTGGAACCATTACACATGCACAACACTTCCACCCAGAAAACATTACACAAACACATGGACCTGCTCCTTATGCTCCTTCCCCCCACTCACTAATCCCCCCACCAACCCCACTCCTACTTCCTCCACACCCTTCAGCCTAACCCACCAATCCTTTCCATACAATCCAATCCCCCAAGCCTTACCTCCACCACAACCTTCTCCTACACCTTCCCCTCCACCCACATCCCCACCTCCCTCCCATGATGCAGCAGCCAACACACATCACATACACAACATCCTTCAAACAAACACAGATGGCATAAACACCAAAAAACAAGACCTCACACAATTCATCAAACATCAAAACATACACACTGCCACCTTACAAGAAACAAAACTACACACAACACAAAAAACACCTACATTTCATAATTTCACCACCATTTGACCAGACCGGGCTGACAGCGGTGGCAGTGGACTCATCACCATGGTACACATATCCATCAACTATACTAGTGCACACACAAAGTCACTTCTCCCCTCACATGACACCACAACAGAAATACAATCAATTAAAATTCGAAAATCACACATAACAATCGTCAATACATAATTTCCCACTCAGTCGTCCCCCCACAGTACCACACAATTACTCTTCACAAATACACTACATCACTAACATACCCAACATCATCCTGGGTGGTGATTTCAATGCCAAGGCGTCGGCCTGGCATGTTAGCAACCCTGACACAGAGGACTGGTACTACAATCCCAAATAGATAATCTTCTCATACTCAATATCTCCATCAACATACCCATATCCCACACCAAGCCCTCTTCTTCCCATCATCCCCAGACATCAACTTTTGCTCCCCAAACCTCACCTCCACAACATCCTGGAGAGTGGTCAAAACCCTTGGCTCTGACCACCTCACACCCATCATCACTACCAAAACCAGAATTACCCCAGCTGGCCACAGACACACATACACTAATCATAAGAGAGCCAACTGGGAGGCCTTCACAACCAAAACAGAACAAAACTTTGAAACATTAAACAGTGCATCCATCACAAACATCAACAATGCTGTGTGCCACTTTCCAAACAATTATTCAAAATGCAGACAAAAGACACATCCCTAGAGGCAACAGAAAGAGACACAACCCCAACTTCACACCAGAAATTCAAGGCCTCATCAGTGAACGGGATTACAACAATCCCAAACACTCCATATGCAAGACACCAGACAACAAATACAAGAACTCAACACTCAAATAAATAGCAAAATATCAGAACAGAAAACACTAAACTGGAATAATTATCTCCAAACACTTGATCACAAAACAAGCACAAGGCTGATGCCTTGGCATTGAGATCACCAAACTCTCCAACAGCAACACTACACAATCACATGCTGCCATCACAACAACAGACACCATACCTTCAAACAAACAACAAGCAAACATTCTCATCAATCACTTTTCACATGTCAGCCATCTAAGCACCCATCACAATGACCAACGTGTCATCTGACATAACAGACACTTCCCCACAGACCCAGACTTCACACCTTTCACTTATAACCAGACGAAGCACATCATTAGCAACCATAAGCATTCATCTGCCTGTGGACCAGACAACATAAGCAACATACAACTTAAACACCTTGGACCACAAGGCATTCAAGCACTCACCAACATATCAAACGAGAGCTACTCATTTTGTTTTGTTTTCGTTTCGTTTTTGAAGGCTCCAACATGCTTGCATGCGTCGACCATGGTCATCTAATGGTAGCTCTCTATGCTGCTCGATCTATGGCAGCCTCCCTGTTCAGTCCCTTAACCCTGAGGTCACACTTAATGACCTCGTCCCATGTCTTCCTCAGTCTACGCCTCACAACTCCTCCCCCAATATTAACACTTCTCACCTTCTGCACCCAATTATCATCCCCCATCCTCTCCACATGCCCAAACCATCTCAGTCTACCTCTCCTCATCACAACACCAATACACTCCAGTCCCATCCTACCTCTCAACTCTTCCATCGTAAACTCAGCCCCCCCAGGCCTTGCACGCAGGGATGCACTGCACATCCACCTAATCATTGTCATTTCTGTACGTTAGAGCCTGTGAATATCCTCTTCCTTTACTGCGCAGGTCTCACTACCATACAGCATCACACTCCTAGCACATGCTGCATACAAAGGCCTTTTAGCAAGTAGGGAGAGTCCTCTCAATGTCAGGAGAGGCAACAGCTCCCTGAACTTCTTCCAACCACTTCTCACCCTAGCAACTGGGGTAGCTCCAGCCCCACCTCCAGCACATAACATGTCACCCAAATAACAAAACTCCTCCACACACTCAAGAGGCTTACCAGCAAGTGCAATCCTTTCACGCCTAACAAGCTCCACCTGCTCTCCCTGACACGCCACACACATCAAACCAGCATTGTCTCGCAGTCTACCCCTAATACCACTACATCTCTTGTGCACCCATTTATCACAAACACTGCACAAGATGGAATTACTTCCCACACCTTTGTGGCAAATTGCACATGGCCACTCTCCCTCTTCTTTGACTATACCGCCACCAACCCTAGATATCATCACTTTTGTTTTATCTGCATTTACCCTTAAGCCCTTGTGCCCCATAACATCTCTCCACTTCCTAAATCTTTCCTCCGCCTCCCTTTCATTCTCTGTAATCAACACCAAATCATCAGCATACAACATCTTCCATGGAAGTCCACCTCTGAAGTCATGTGAAAGGGCTTCAAGTACCATGATAAACAACAAGGGACTCAAAACTGACCCCTGATGCACACCAACATTCATGGAAAACTCATCACTCAAATCTCCATTCACTCTTACCTGGGTGCGAGCACCCACATACTGTATATGGCCATAACCACCCTAACCAGCCAGTCCTCCAACCCAACCTTTCTCATTGCCCACTTCACCACCTCTCTAGGGACTCTGTCAAAGGCCTTTTCCAAATCCACAAAAACAAAATACAATTCCCTTTTCTTTCCAATACAGTATATATTTCCTGAAGCTGTCGAACAATGAATATAACATCAGTGGTCCTCCTGCCTGGCACAAACCCAAACTGCATCTCATCAATATTCACTCTTCCTCCAATCATACATACTAGAACTCTCTCCAGTACTTTCATATCTGATCTAAGAGCTTTATACCTCTATAATTTCCTCCTTCCAGGGCATCACCCTTCCCTTTGTACACAATTACAATTACACTCTTCAGCCAATCATCTGGGACAACACACTCATATATAATCATATTTATCAGGTCAGTGACTAACCTCACCCCAATACCTCTTGAGGCCTTCAACATTTCGGCAGTCAACCCAGACACACCTGCTACTCTCACAACATATTAACCAACATCTGGAAGCATGGCACTACCGTCACTATCCCCAAACCCAACAAAGACCCCACGCTACTACCCTCACACCGCCCCAACGCACTCCTCTGCACCCCCTCCAAAGTCACTGAATGACTGGTACTACAACTAGTTACACCTCACACCCCCCTTGCCCCATGACGTTTTAGACCACTACCCTCCACAAACACTCTTCTTACAGACTTTACACAATGAGTTTTTGATGGCATCAATTCAGCTAGGCCACCAAATAGAACACTCCTAGTCACACTAGACATTAGCAAGGCTTTTGATGCCATCCCTGCCACAGCCTCACAAACAAAATATTCAACACAAACATGCACAATAACACAAAAAGATGGCTGGCAAACTACTTAGCAGGCAGATGTGCACATTTAAACATTTGCCAATCAGTATTTGAACATCAGAAACTTCACAAATGGCGTTGCCTAAGGATCCATATTGTCCCCTACACTCTTTAACCTATACATGCATGACATACCCACACCCCAGTCACCACAGATACACACAGCTTCCCATGCAGATGACATAACACTTACATGTACACACCAAAATACAAACACAGCCGAACACATCCTCCAACTTTACCTCAACACACTACATGAATGGTTCACCACAAACAAACTCTAAATAGCCCCAGCCAAATCTACAGTGACCCTTCTCACAAACTGCACACCAGAACACAGTCACATTCCACACCTCACCATAAACAACACTCCCCTACCCCCCCCCCAACACACACGAAATCCTTGGCATAACATACAATACATCAATGTCATTTAAACAACACATCACAAACATTAAAGATAAATTAATGCCAAAACTAAATGCCTTGACGTCACTTGCCCATACAACATTTGGATACAACAAAGAAACCACCACCACCACAGTATACAAACAATATATACATTCAGTGATGAATTATGCAAGCCCTGGCTGGGCTTCTAACCTCACTAAAACACACTACAACACTCTAAGAACAAGGTCCTAAAAATAATCACAGGCTGCACAGTTACAACACCCACAGACCACCTACACCAAGAAACCTAAGTCCTCAAGGTCAAGGATCATCTAGACACGAGAGGCATCCAAATTCTCGCCACAGCCTCCACAAACCCCCATCATCCACTCCACTACATGGCAGCACATCCACACACACCAAGGAACATCAAAACAACACCCAGCACATGATATCATAAACAAATACTGTCATCTCTCCCCCCTTGCCTGCCTCAGACCAGCTTCCACAAGCATATCTATACTCAAATCAATCACCGCTCCATTCAGTCATTTAAAGACAACACACAGCTGCATGCACGGACTCCTGATATCCACCCTTCTGAATCCTATCTCCCCCGTGATGACAGGGTCCACCAGGCCAGGCTGAGATGTGGGCATCATCCAGCCCTCTTGAGCTATCAGAAGAGGCTGGATGACTCTGTTGCTGATGCCTGTCCAGAATGCAACACAGCACCCCATACATTATAGAAATCTGCATTGCACACACTCACCTATGCCAACAACACAACAGAGCTCTGTGGGAAAGCCCGGTCTTGGCCGTGGCCTTCCTTAGAGACTTGTGGCTGTTCGGCCAAACTGCCTAGGGAACAACTACTACTACTACCCTAGCTGCTTTCCCATTTTTCAGCCGCTTCACAGCGCTCTTCACTTGTGGACGAGTCACGTCTCCTGGCACTGCATTGCTTCTCTGCACAACCCCAAAATCAATCATGTTTACAGCCACTCTGCTCTCTCTATTGCTATTCATCAGGCTTTCAAAATATCCTTTCCATCTGGCTCTTACTTCATCCCCATGGATTAATAATCTACCACCTACATCCTTCACACCATCACATTTCTTTCCACTTTCACTCCTCCATTTCTGCACCTCTTTTCAGAATAACTTCCTATTTTCAGAGTAGTTTGCATTCATATTTCTTCCTTGATCATAATTTACCTCCTCCTTTTTCCTCTTCACTAGTCTTTTTACATGCTTCTTGCTCTCAATAGATTCAGTTCTTATTTCAACTGAACCCCTGTCCTGTAACCACTCTAGCCACATCTTCCTCTCTTCCTCCACTGCTCTCTTAACCTCATCATCCCATCATGCCAAACCTTTCTTCTTTGTTGTTACTCTTGACACACCACACACCGTTTTGGCCTTCCTAACTAAGCAATTCCTATATGCATTCCACAGGCTGTCCAGATCCATTTCATTCCAATTCACTGATTCTAACTCCTCCCCTACTTTGGTCCTGCATTCATCTGCCATTTCTTTGATCCTCAGCTTCTCAACTTTCAGCCATTCTCTCTGACTGCTCCTCTCTTTCCTGATCCACCTCACTCCTCTCAGCTTGATCTTGTATACCACAATCACATGATCTGGCAGACCTCCACTTCGTCCTCTCATGGCCTTTGTATCAGCAACGATTCCCAGCAATGACCTCTCTACGAGCACGTAATCAATCAGGCTCCTTTCAACATGATCCCCATTCCCTCTACATCATGTATATATATGTGCATCTCTGTGTTTGGAATACGAGTTACAAATGCACAACCTCCTCTCCTGACACATATCCTTCAGTCGCTTCCCATTATCATTTTCTCTTGGTACTCCATTACAACCCATTATGTTATCCTCAGGACCAGTGCCTACTCTTCCACTCATATTGCCCATTACAATCACTTTATAGCTCCTGGGCATTTCTCCCACTGCTTCATCCACATCATCCCAAAACCTGTCTTTCTCTCTCTCAGTCCTGTCCTCACACGGTGCATATGCTACAATCACCGCCACTTTCACCTTCTCAAACTTGAACTTGACATACTTACTCCTCGAGCTAACACATTTGTAATCTCTCATTCCACTCTGCCATACCTTATCCATCAACAAAGCAACTCCTTCCTTGCATCTTCCTCACCCATTCATGCCCAATCTTACACATTTCACACCTTTCCACTCCTCCACTTCACACTCTTTTATCTTTGTTCCAAACAATGCCACCACGGCATATCTCGCACTTTTGAACACATTCACCATTTCCACCCTCTTGCTCTTCTCATTCAAACCTCTTACATTGTACATGGCCATGCGAATCTGCCCATCTGGTTGGGGCCCTGGGTAGGTGATGGGCCCTCCGAGGCTCTCTGAAACAACTGCCGTGATTAAGTGATTTTGGATAGGGTAATCTGGGGGACACTTAACCCGGATAAAAACTCTGATTATATGGTTACCACAGTGTGTAGTAAATGGTTTCCTGGGAACAGGAAACCAATTGGCTTGTCACTCACTGTAGAGACCATAAGGCATCCCTTCACTGAGTGAGTGGACGATGAGCGCCTCCATCCACCACAAAAAAATTACAACCTTCATTAATCATTATTAACACCACAAGAAATCTTTCCATTTAAAATCTTCATTATCTCTAATATTTTATATTCATTACTCACGTATTAACAGTGCATACAGGCATACTACACAGCTGAACATTACTAAGCCTTGGGAAGAAATAGGACCCTGAGTCAAGGATTTTTTTAGAGAGCTGTTTGGAACTACTTTGGTATGGCAATTTTTAGGTAGTCACCTACCAATGAATCTGCACACAACGACAAACTAAATGGCTTTTTAAATAGTGGAGCCTCGAGATCAGTGAGTTTGAGGGTAACAGTTCGCTTGTTACAATGACCCCCAAATACACCAAACTGATAGTTCAGGGATAAAGTCTTGAGTTCTGAGAATCTGCGGCATGGAACCATGGAAGCTTGTAGCTCAACAGTAAGTGGGCCCACCAAGGCAGCAATTATAGTGCATATTACCCAATGAAAGGAATTATGGAGCTCCAGTCTGATTAAGCCTGTGTAGGTTTATATCCAAAGGGTAGGTGGGGTTTATTGCTCACAAAATGCCACTCAGGGATGAGTGAGGCTGGTCACTCTCATCTTATGTGTCATGACCAAACTGCCTTGCCCTGGGTTCCTACGCTCCTCATGGGGTGACATAGGATCAGATGCTGGATGAATGGATGAATGCATATAACCCACTGCCTCCAGTTCCCCACACTAGTGGCATATTACTGAATCATCCAAGTAGATCAAAACAGGAAGGATATTTAACAAAATTAAATATGTAAAAAAAAACTCACACAATCAGAAAAAAGGGAAAGTGGCCATGTGCAGTTTGCCACAAGGGTGTGGGAAGCAATTCCATCTTGTGTAGTGTTTGTGATAAATGGGTGCACAAGAGATGTAGTGGTATTAGAGGTAGACTGCGAGATGATGCTGATTTCATGTGTGCGGCGTGTCGGGGAGAGCAGGTGGAGATTGTTAGGTGTGAGAAGGTTGAACTTGCAGGTGAGTCTCTTGAGTGTGTGGAGGAGTTTCGTTATTTGGGAGACATGTTATGTGCCGAAGGTGGGGCTGGAGTTAGCTCGGTTGCTAGGGTGAGAAGTGGTTGGAAGAAGTTCAGGGAGCTGTTGCCTCTCCTGACATTGAGAGGACTCTCCTTACGTGCTAAGGGGTCGTTGTATGCAGCATGTGTTAGGAGTGTGATGCTGTTTGGTAGTGAGACCTGGGCAGTAAAGGAAGAGGATATTCGCAGGTTTAAATGTACAGAAATGACAATGATTAGGTGGATGTGCAGTGCGTCCCTGCGTGCAAGGCCTGGGGGGGGCTGGGTTTACGATGGAAGAGTTGAGAGGTAGGATGGGACTGGAATGTACTGGTGTTGTGATGAGGAGATGTAGGCTGAGGTGGTTTGGACATGTGGAGAGGATGGGGGATGATAATTGGGTACAGAGGGTGAGAGGTGTTAATATTGGGGGAGGGGTTGGGAGGGGTAGACCGAGAAAGACATGGGACAAGGTCATTAAGTGTGACTTAAGGGTTAAGGGACTGAACAGGGAGGCTGCCAGGGATCGAGCAGCGTGGAGAGCCGCCATTAGGTGACCAAGGCCGACGCATGCAAGCATGTTGGAGCCTTCAAAAATGAAACGAAACGAAACGAAATGAAACGAAACACGGAAAAGAACCAAAAAATACACAGGACTATGGCTGGAGAAAAAAAATCCATATCATTAGCATGGTGAAATGTCCAAAGTCTAATGTAGTGTTAAAGTGGAAAAAAAATGCAGCAAAGTATGGGAGTAGTGATGGACAATGAAGACATTAAAGATGCCTGGAGACAGCATTATAAGTGACTGCTGAATGAAGAATTTGACTAGACGAAGATAGACTTGGAGTCACTGAATCCAGTGTTTGGTCCTTAGATTTTGATCGATGCTGCTACTGTAGTGCAAGATGCAGTTGGGGAAGGCAGCAGGTGTGTCTGGGTTGACTGCTAAAATGCTCAAAGCCTCAGGAGACATAGGAGTGGTTTTACTTACTGATTTGATAAATATGATTATATATGAGTGTGTTGTCCCAGATGACTGGCTGAAGAGTGTGACTGTAAATGTGTACAAAGGGGAGGATGATGCCCTGGAATGAGGAAATTATAGAGGTATAAAACTTTTGGACAAAAAATGAAGGTAACAGAGTTTTATAAGGTATGATGGGAAAAGAGTGAATACTGATGAGATGCAGTTTAGGTTTAAGCCAGGCAATGCGACCACCAATGCCATATTTATTGTCTGGCAGCTTTAAAAATAATAAATAGGAAAGAAAACAGAGCTGTACTTTGTTGATTTGGAGATGGCCTTTGACAGAGTCCCTGGGGAAGCAGTGACATGGGCAGTGAGAGGGCTTGGGGTTATGCAGTGGCTGGTTAGAGTGATTAAGGCTATGTCTGTGGGTACTCGCATC
Organism: Birgus latro; assembly: GCA_018397915.1. NCBI lineage: Eukaryota > Metazoa > Arthropoda > Malacostraca > Decapoda > Coenobitidae > Birgus > Birgus latro. Next base: position 10,142 of record JAGKTI010004900.1, read on the forward strand.
CAAGTGAGAGTTCATTAATTCGTTCACTTTTTAAGGCTCCAACATGCTTGCATGCGTCGGCCTTGGTCACCTAATGGTGGCTCTCCATGCTGCTTGATCTATGGCAGCTTCCCTATTCAGTTCCTGATCCCTGAGGTCACACTCAATGACCTCATCCCAGGTCATTTTCAGTCTACCTCTCACAACCCTACCCCTAATATTAACACTTCTCACTTTCTTACTTTGGGAGCTGCAAGGTTTGGTGAATAAGTTTGGGACAGTGTGTAAGAAGAGGAATCTGAAAGTTAATGTACACAAGAGTAAAGTTATGGTGTTTGAGAGGTATGAAGTCACAGAATGCACAGTGAGGTTGGATGGTGAGGATACGGAAGAATGTGAGTGCATTCAAGTACTTGGGTAGTGTGATGAGTAAGGATGGAAGTTTTGGGGATGAAGTTCTTGAAAGGGTACAGGAAGGAAGGATGTTGGTTCACTGAAAGCAGTGATGAGAAACAGAGAGGTGAGTATGGAAGTTAAGACATCACTGCATGTCAGTATTGTGATCCCTACCCTGACGTATGGAAGTGAGGCGTGGACCTTGCTAGTGGGTAACAAGTCAAGAGTGAGAGCAGTGGAAATGAGTTACCTGAAAGAAGCATGTGGAGTGACATGGAGGGACAGGTTGACGAACGACGAAGTGAAAGGACGTTGTGGGGTGGATGTGGATGTGATTGAGAAAAATAAGGGAAATACACTGAGGTGATTTGGACATGTGGAGAGAATGGAGAATGAGACTAACTAGGAGGGTGTATGTGGGTGAAGTGGAGGGAGGGAGGGGGAGGGGGAGACCAAGGATGAGGGGGAGGGGGAGACCAAGGATGAGGGGGAGGGATGCAGTCGAGAGGTATATGAGGAAGGGGGGAGTGAGTTGGGGGTAGGGCAGGCAAATGGTGGGTGACAGAGCAACTTGGAGGCATTCTGTCTGCGGCTACCCTTTGCGGGATTAGGGTGTCGGGCGATAGATAGATAGACTTTCTGCACCCAATTACACTGAGGTGGTTTGGGCATGTGAAGAGGATGGACAATGATAATTGGGTAAAAATGACACAGGGGAGAGATGCCACAGGTCCCACTCACTGCACAGTCCCATGTCCAGACAATGAATCTGGGACCCCTAGCCCACCAGCCTTGACCAGTGGCTATAGTAGTAGCCTCAGGGCACCCTGCCAGGACAACTACAGGGACACCCTCCAAGCACGTCTTAGCACTGTAACTGCCGCATCATTATATGAGCATTGATAAGGCAGCCTCCTGGGATGCTGCTCCAAGGTTCGGGTCTCTCTCTATTGGGAAGAAGCGGCAGCCTGGGAACTGCAATGCCCTGTACCTTTAGCACAGGTTCATGCCTCATCTCACCCCAGCCCCAAGATGTATGCTGACGAAGCCTTCGTCAAGCCTCCCCTCAAAAGATCTACCACTAGGTAGCTGGGGTAAAGTTTTCTGGCTGCATGCCTATGCTGGTGTCAACCCCTGTGACATAGTGGAGTACGTTATGAGATATGCAAATCGCACGTTGTGTAGTGTATGAGATAGTTAGAGGAAGTGTTTGGGAGAGCATGTTGGTCTACTCTCCATGTTAGTGTCACACTGAAAAGGTCAGCAAAGGGTGATAGATAGGTAGCTAGTGAAACAGGAGCTCCAGCTCCCCCTGTCACCAGCATCTCAGTCCCCTTGGGAGTACTACCCTGATTGGCTGGTGCTCCAGCCTCCCCTCTGAGAGTGAATGGAGATTAGAGTGATGAGTTTTCCATGAATGTTAGCATACATCAAAGGTCAGTCTTGAACCCCTTACTGTTTGTCATGGTGCCTGAAGCTCTCTCACGTGATTTCAGAAATGGACTACCGTGGGAGATGTCATATGCTGATGACTTGGTGCTGACTGCAAAAAAATGAAAGGGAGGAGGAGGAATGATTTAGGAAGTGAAGAGACAGAATGGGGCACAAAGGTCTGAGTGTAAATGCAGATAAAACAAGTGATGACAGCTATGGCTGGTGGCAGAACTGTCAAAGTAGAGGAAGTGTGACTACATGCAGTTTGCCACAAGGATGTGGGAAGTAACTCTATTTTGTGCAGCGTTTGCGATAACTGGGTGCATAAGAAATGTGGTGATACTGAAGACAAAATATGAAATACTGTAATGCTGATTTTGTGTGTGTGGTCTGTCGGGGAGAGCACGTAGAGACTGTTAGATATAAAAGGATTGATCTTGTTGGAAAGTCTCTGGTGTATGGAGTTTTTAAATTGGGGGTACAGAACATGTTCTGTACTGGAGGTGGGGCTGGGGTTAGGAATGGTTGCAGGATGTTCAGGGGAGCTGTTACCTCTCCTAACAGTGAGACGGCTCTACCTCTGCGCCATGGGATCATTGTATGTGGTATGTGTTGGGTGTGTAATGCTGTATGGCGGTGAGATCTGGTCAGTAATGGAAGAGGATATTCGTAGGCTCAACCATACAGAAATGAAAATGATTAGATGGATGTGCAGTGTGTCCTTGAATGTGAGGCCTGTGGGGGTGGCTAGGATTGCACATGAAGAGCTGAGAGGAAGGATGAGACTGGAAAGCATTACTGCAGTGTTGAGAAGGGGTAGACTGAGATGGTTTGAGCATGTGAAGAGAATATGGATGACAACAAGACGTGGAAAGTGAGAAGTGTGAATGCTGGGGGAAGGGTTGCAGGAGGCAGGCCAAACAAGACCCGGGACAAGGTCATAAGCATGTTACCTCAGGGACCAGGGACTGAAGTGGGAGTCTGCCAGAGGTCAAGCAATGTGGAGAGTGGTCATTAGGTAACCAAGGCCAAAACATGCAACAATTTGGAGCCTTTATAAACAATACGACAATACAACGAATCATAACCAATGGAGTTTACTACGTGATGTACTGTACTTCGTGGCATATCAGACGATGCAGTGTGAAAGGTGCACCCTAATTCTGGCAGGGCAGTTCTGAGAAAGAAAGTGTCTTGACAAAGACTACAGAAAGGTTGCTTGATATGTTGCTTGATATGAGTATTTTTCACTCAAATACACACTCACCTTTCAGAATCTCTTTTCAGTACTGTATATCTGTCTTTGTTTTCTTTAATTTTATTTAAAAGAAGGGTACAAGACAAGAAAACAAACAACCCCTTCCTTACATAATGTTACTGCATTCCATGACACCATCTTAACACTTTATGAAGTCCACCTTTCAGAATGCCTATTCAGTACTGTATATGTTTGAAGACAAGAAAACAAACAAACAACCCCTTCCTTACAAAAAGTTACTTCGTACCACGACGCCGTCTTAACACCATGATTCTGAAGTCTGAACTGTCCGCTTCCTGTTGTACAATAATTACAGACATAATGTTCATCTCCATTAAAGTACAGTAAATATGATATGTATCAGTATACAGAGATAAGTATTATTTTTCATGAAATGAACTTAAAACGACAATCTATCTATCTATCCATCTATTGCCAGACGCCTCAATCCCGAACGGGGTGGCCACAAACAAATCGCCTCCATGTCACTCTGTCCCCTGTCATTTCACTACCACGCTCCCAGCTCACACCCCCCTCTCTCATATACCTCTCCACTCCATCCCTCCATCTCATCCTCGGCCTCCACCTCACTCACATACACTCTCCTCGTCAATCTTTCACTCTCCATCCTCTCCACATGCCCAAACCACCTTAACGTGTTTCTCCTAACGCTTCCCATCACGTCCACAACCACACCACAACGCTCCTTCACTTCCTCATTTGTTAGTCTGTCTCTCCATATGACTCCACATGCTCCTCTCAAATAACTCATTTCCACTGCTCTCACTCTTGACTTCTGTCCTTCCAACAGGGTCCAAGCTTCACTTCCATATGTTAAAAGTTGGTATCACAATATTGTCATGTAACAACTTTTTCACTTCCATGCTCACCTCCCTGTTTCTTATCACTGCTTTCAACGAACCAGCAACCTTCCTTCCCTGCTGCACCCTTTCGAGCACTTAACCCCCCAGACTTCCATCCTTACTCATCACACTGCCCAAGTACTTAAATTCACTCACATTCTCCATATCCTTCCCATCCAATCTCACTGTACATTCACTGGCTTCACTTCTCTCGAAGACCATCACTTTACTCTTCCCTACATTCACCTTTAGAATCCGTTTCTTACACACTCTCCCAAACTCATCTACCAAGTCTTGCATCTCCCCTTCATCTTCGCTCAACAACACAGTATCATCTGCAAACAACTGTACAGGGAGTTTCCAAACACTGCCCTCTCTCACTAGGGCCATTCCAACATCCACTGCCCGACCTTGTATCTCTTTTATAACCCCATCCATGTACAGATTGAACAACCATGGAGACATGACACATCCTTGTTTCAATCCAACCTTCAAATGGAAACATTCACTCAGTTTGCCATCCACACGCACTGCAGCCTTAGCACCCTCATACATACTCTTCACTGCCTTCAACAACTTCCCATCCACTCCATATATTCTTAATACAGTACCTTCCACAAACCTTGTCTATCCACCCCGTCACATGCTTTCTCCAGATCCATGAAGGCTGCATACAACTTCTTGCCCTTCTCCAGAAACTTTCCACTAAGGATCTAAGAATGAATATCTGGTCTACACAACCTCTTCCCTTCCTAAAACCTCCTTGTTCTTCTCCAACTAATTTCTATGTAATTTCCCTAACTCTGTCAATAAGTATCCTACTATATACTTTTCCTATTACACTGAGAAGACAAATACCCCTATGATTACCACACACTGCTTTTTCCCCTTTTTCTTTGTACAAAGGAATAATTATACCTGACTTCCAATCCTCCGGGACTCTACCCTCCTCCCAAGCCAATCTGCACACCTTCCACATCCATTCTATTACTATCTCTCCCTCATGCTTCAGCATTTCACCACACACTCCATCAATTCTTGGGGCTTTCCCCATTTTAACTTTCTTCATTGCTTCCACCACTTCCATCCTACTGATTTCTTCCTCTCTTCTCACAACCCTCCTTCTCCCTGCCATTCCCCAGCCACTTATACTTGCATAACTTTCATTCTCTATGTTCAACAGTTCATTAAAGTGTTCTCTCCATCTGTTTACTTTTTCTCCCTTCTCCACTAGTAATCTACCATTTTTATCTTTCACACCCCCACTGGATTCGTTGGCACCCTGTCTAGTTCTCTTTACCTCCTTCCAGAACATTTTCTTACATTCCCTCCACTTTGCACTCAAATTCCTTCCAAATTCCTCATCCACTCTCTTCTTACTCTCTCTTACTAGTCTTTTCACCTCTCTCCTCCTCACTACATATAACTCTCCCATTCGTCTCTCAGCTTCTTTGACGCCCCTGTTCCTCATCCACTCATTATATGCTTTCTTCTTTTGTGCCACAGCCTCTCTCACCTCTTCAGTCCATCATGCTGTTCCCTGAACCCCCTTTTGTCTTCTCTTCACCCCACACACCACCTCACATGCTGCACAGATTTCTTCTGTGAATATCTTGCACACACCTTCCACGTCCCCCATCTGCTCCAATCTATATTTACCCAATCACTCCTCCACTTCCCTTTTATATTCAGCCTTCATTCCATCCTCTTGTAACTTTTCTACCCTCCTTGTAACAAATACTTCCTCCTGTCCTTCCCTTCTTCTCTTCCTCCTTGTTTGGATTCTGATTCTGGCCACCACCAAGTGGTGGTCAGAAAGTCCACTCCCCCAACATCTATATACTCTTGCATCCATTACACATCTTCTCATCCTTTCATCCACACACACATAGTCAATCATTGCCTTCCGTTCATTCATTCCACCGTCCACTCTTCTCACCACTTGCCATGTATACCTATGGATCATTTTGCGCCTGAAGAGGGTATTAGCTACCACCAACCCCCTCCCAGCACAAATGTCCACTAAAGCACTGCCATTCTCATCCATCTCTGCAGGCACACCCCTCTCACCCACCACTCCATCCACCTTCTCATTCCCTACTTTTCCATTCATACCACCAATCAGAAACACTCTCTCATTCCTTTCAAACTTTTCCAAGCAGGCTTCCACATTTGTCCAGAACTCTTCTCTCACTTTACTTACACGATCTTGCGTTGGCGCATACACGCACACAATTGCCCACATTTGTAGTCCAACTTTCACTCTTACCCACACAATCCTTCCTTGACCCAACTGATCCATACTCTCTTACATTCTCCTTCCATCTGTTGCTCACAGCAATACACACTCCCTCTTTCGCCCTCTCATTCTCACCTACTCCCACACATATACCCCATCCATAGTCCCAATCTCTCACACTCTCACCTCGCCATTTAGTTTCAGTTATTCCACATATATCCACTTTCGCACTCTCAAGCACCTGTACAATCTCTCTCTCTTTCACTTCATCATTCATACCCCTTACATTCCATGTTGCAATCTTTACCACGTCCTTTGTCTGGTCGTTTTTCGTCAACTTTTGGTCAGTCCTGGTCCGAGGCTTCTTGTTCGTATTTTTAGTTAGTTGTTTTTACGGAGTGGGGCACTAACCCACCACCAACCCTTTTAGTCGCCTCTTACGACAAGCAGGGATACTGGGGGAGAATTCTTGAAAAAACCCCTACCCCCTCAATAAAACCCGTTCTTTCATTCATTTAACGAAATACATAGGCCATTAAATGAATGAATACACTATAACTCCAAATCAAATGCCATCATGTACTGAATATTACAATTACAGACAACACAAACAGATTTTCAAAGATCAATTACTAGTCAGATACGTGCCTGACATCTCTGGAGTTATGTTATTTTCCCACACTTGATCTCAACTCAGTGTGATGTGAGACTACTGTAACTTGCTCCTGATGTCTCATTACCTACAGACAACACATTCACTTCCTAAACTGAAAAAAAATCCTTAAACAAACCAAATGGAATATGACACGAGCCTTTTCTGCTCAGCAAACACGCTCATGAATACTACTTCATTGCCATCACTAATTATGCACTCTCACCAACCTCTGAATACCTCTACAATAATAATAATAATCCACTCACTCAATGTAGTGCTGCTCTCAGGTGTCTGCCCTTTCCTCTCCTCCCCTCTTTCCTTCTTTCCTCTTCACTCTTTCTTTACTTCACTTTTCCTCATCCTTCTGCCTATGGTTGACTTTACATTCCCTCTTTTGTCTTTCTTTCCTTCATTCTTTCCTGTTCTTTCTGCCTATGGGTGACTCTACACTGAGTGACAAGCCGAATGGTTTCCTGTAAACCAGGAAACCATTTACTTTGATGGGTGGTAACCACATAACCAAATTATGGCGTCTGGTGGTTTAGCGGGTAATTATGGTGCTCCAATCGGATTGAGCCAGTGAAGGTTTATATCCAACGGGTGGTTGGGGTTATTGCTCAAGTAATGCCATTCAGGGATGAGTGAGGCTGGTCACTCTCATCTTAAATGTCAGGACCAACTTGTCTAGCCCCGGGCTCCTAAGCTCCTCATGGAGCAATGTAGGATTGAATGATGGATGGGATGGATGGATGGATGGATGATGATAATAATAATAATAAAATAAATGCAGCACTTGCATATACACACTAAACAAAAAGCAAATAAATCTTTCGTGCATGGGACTGCAATTTGCGTTACATGTGGTGTGGTGTGCCAAAGCACAGGACCTCAAATCGCGTGAAAACGCGAAAGAAATTGACCAAAAAATAAGTTTTTAGTCGATTTGTGTCAAATTTTGTAGCGTTCTAGCAGCCACATGTCTTTCCCGAGGTAAGACCGTGGCAACACTGCAATGACTCATATGTGCCTGTACGTAGTGATAGAATCTCAGTGCTCCACTAGCAGCCAGACAGCAGGGTCGTGCTGTGTTGTGTTGTCCCTTTAAATCTGCCATTTTCCCCCCTCCCACCTGAGGCTGAAGCCATTATTGAAATATTGTGATTGTACAGTGTTTTTTACTATACTGTGAAGTGATTTTGTCTATTGAACATATATATATTGTTTGTAAAGCATTGGGGCCCGTTATCAGCCATTAGGCCTAGAGGCAGAGTCTGGTTTGTTACAGAGGGGTTTCCACTCATCCTGCCCGTAAAATGATATATTTTACCCCTATAGTGAAGCCATTACTTATATCTGTGAAACATATAGTGCCTGGATTAGTGAAATAACTGACCTACCATAGCAGGCATTATGTTATGCCATACAGATACATAGACATATGTATTAGTTGCTACGGGAACAGGCGGTCTCTTACACCATACAGTAGGGAAGGGAATAACAGAAGAGACTGGGATGGAATCATGTGATAGTGTTTTATACTGTATATGGTTCAGTGTGAAATATACGTATAAAATAGTGCAGCGAGTGTTCACCGAGAAATATGGTGTGCATTGACTGACAGCGGAAAGTTACGTAATGATCAGAGACAAGAAAATATGCCACACAGCGACACATATATGACATTATATACATATGTCATGCAGCGAATGTTAGTGGAGAAATCTATTGTGTGCATCGCATGTGTTAGGCAAACGTGGTGCAAGGAACAGAGAATACGCCACACACACACACACACACACACACTACCTAACTCATCTTCAATTCCTTCAAGTTCCTGCCAGCAGCTCAACACCTCTGGAGCAAGTGCATTATCCATATTTTGTTGATTTGTTCATTGACCTGTTTCTACATTCCTATATTTTTTCACAAATAAGTATTTTTTTTTACATATACACATAAGAGATGGAAGAAAGTTCAGCTTTAGCATCAGTACCTAGCAAAAAGACTAGTGGAAATGTCGAGTTACTGAGAGCACTATCAAAGAGCTTATGATATTTCACGTGTATAATTTGAGTAAAAAATAATAAAAATAATACAACGTCACGAGCGAAAATATGTAAGTATTCGTAAGGCAGGGAAATTGAGCGTTTTTATCTCGCTTGCGGGCGAGGAAGAGTGTTCTATCTTTGTCATCCATTTACTCCAAAATTATTGAACGTATCGAATTCCTGTAGAACCATGATAAAGATCAGTGAATTCTACGTATGTACAGGACATAACTATGTAATTTCTCTGATGAAAAGTTGTGGTTACGTAGGCGGTTATTGTGCGCGCATGACGAAAGTGCATCGCGGACGTGAGTACCCTGTAGTTTTTTGCGATTTACTCGGAAACTATGAGGTGTATCAAAACAAAAAGTTATCAGGAGAAAGCTTATTAAATTCTACATAAGGTTATGTAATAAAAACATGAGGTGTGCGAGAAAACTTCTGCAGTATACCTCCCTGAACAAAAATCAATTTTTTTTTTTACAAAAATGGCTTTTAGTTTTTGGCTATTTTCTCAAAAACTACAAATCGCATCACAACCGGACATGCCTCATTAGAAAGCCAATGAAATTCTCTATCAAAACTTATAATAACATTTTTCTGTATGATGGAAAACACTCGAACGACGATCAACGTTCCCAAATGTTTATTCACGGCGGCCTAGTGTACTTTTATTCGTATTTTTCTGGTTTTTCTTTTGGCTTATCAGCTAGAACAAACATCGGCGAATAAGATGACCTGAGTTTCAGGGCAACATTTTGAGGTTTGGGTGGCGAAAATGAGGCGAGAATACGTGTAATTGTGTACCGTGGGCTGCCAGCGGAGCGCGCAAGGGAGTAAAATCGTGAGAAGTGAAACTTAATAAAACTTGAACAGAAGTTCAATATGGTGAGGTTGTTGGGAGGTGTACAGCTGTCTCTACTCTCTCCTCAATAACACTCCCTCACTGACAGTGCCACTTGCCATGCAACATCAAAAATTAACAAAGCATTCTTAATTGTTCACAGTTTACTAAAAACATTCACCTCAAAACACATCAAATTTAGTGAAAACATTTGAACATCCACTGTTAAGCCTTCATAACACTGCTGTCTCCGAGCTGTTGTACCACTGTATGTTAAGTGGCAGCTCTAAGGATAATGCAAGAGAAATGCAGCCCCATTATCAAATAGCAGAACTTAATTCTGCACAGTACATGTCAAGGTGAATATCGGATAGAGAACTAGATAAATAAAATTATAGACAGACAGGCACCGAGACATTCATTCTACCACCCAACTTCCATACGCACAATACTTATTAAACGTTATATCAAAATCCTACATCCCTACCTCCATTTTCTGCCAGTATCAGCTGAGAGGTTAGGTAAGTGAGGAAAAGCCTTCTTTCTTATTCTGTTTTATTCAAACAGTTTAGTCAAAGAAGCTGCCAAACATGAGCTAACCATTCTCTTATTGCTAATGTAAACATTTTTATTGAGTACAAGCGATTAGCAAAACTTTTCAAACTAGGGGCAACTGATTCAGCCCACACTAATTCCGTCAGGGCACGATGTTTACTGAACTGAATAAAACCGTCTGGCGAGCATGAATAAAGTACCCTACAAAATGCATTACTGGGTTGATGAGCTATGATAAGTGGTTTATCACTGTGCCCCTAACTGGACATATCCCACTCCTCAATCATTCAGTACACCCACTCTACACTTACACCCACAACCACACAGACATGGTTAGTTATCTACAGAAAGTGATTGAGAAAAGCAACAATATAATCTTAATGGGTGACTTTAACTGTAAAGAGGTGAACTGGGAGGAACTGGACTCAGGTGGCAGTGAAGATTCGTGGGGCACTTAATTGTTAAATATAGCAATGAATAATGTAATGACGCAGTGGGTCAAAGACGAAACACGTTTATGAGGTGATGACACACCAGCAATATTAGATTTGCTACTAACCAAAGAACCTGATGTAACTGAATCTTTGAAATATCTGTGTCCTATAGGAAAAAGTGATCATGTGGTCATTGAGTTCCAGATGATAATAGGGAACGTGGTGCCAAAAGACGAGCTTTATAGGCAAGGAAGATACAACTTTGGGAAAGCAAACTTTGCAGAATTGAGAAAATTTTCCAAAACTGCGGATTGGAGAAAATTCAGAGAAACAAGAGAGATACAGAGGAAGTGGGATATCTTTCTAGACCTCTATAATTTGGGAGTGGAAAAATATGTGCCAAGAGTAAGTGGGAAAGAAAACAGGAAAAAAGAGTGGCTTAATAGAAGGTGTATGACAGCAAAAAAAGAGAGGGACATGGCATGGAACAAATGGAGAAAGAGGGGTAATAACAGAACAAAGGAGAAATATAAATGAACTAGAAATGCATATACAAGAATACGTAAAGAGGAAGAAAGGAACTTTGAAAAAGGTATAACTGACAAAAGTAAGGATGAACCCAAATTGTTTTATAGATTTGCCAATGGCAAATTGAAGCAAAAGGAAGGAATCACCAAACTGAAAGAAGAAGAAAAGGTCTACAAGGCTGCGGTAATGCAAGCTGAAATAATGAACAAATGTTTCCAATCGGTTTTCACTAAGGAAAGGGAGTTTGTGGAAGGGGAGCGAGTGATTAGAAATGTAGTGATAAAAGATATAATAGAGGAGGTGCAGAAAGTGTATAAATTACAGGAAACTCAAGATGTAAGGAAAGCACCAGGACTGGATGGAATCTCTAAATGGGTACTGAAGGAATGCAGAGAACAACTGGCAGATAAGATTCACAATTTAATTGGGTGTTCGCTGGAACAAGGGAAAGTGCCTTGGGAATGGACGAGGGCAAATGTGGTACCAATTTATAAGGGAGGAAACAAGGAAGACCTATGTCCCTAACCAGCATGGTCGCGAAATTGTGTGGGAGAATCCTGAAAGACGGACAGATAAAATATCTGGAAGAGATGAGTATTTTGAGTGAAAGTCAGTTTGGATTCAGAAGTGAAGGGTCATGTGTTTCCAACTTGTTGAGCTTTTACTCAAGAGTGATTGATGTGCTACAGGAGAGAGACGGTTGGGTGGATTGTGTGTGTTTAGATCTGGAGAATGCCTTCGACAAGGTACCCCATAAGATACTAATATGGAAATTAGAGCATATCAGAGGACTGAAGGGAAGCCTCCTGGAATGGATGAGAGACTTTTTGAGTGACAGACAAATGAGGACAGTAATAAAGGACAGAACATCTGAATGGAGGGAAGTAACAAGTGGCATCCCACAGGGCTCGGTGTTGGCACCAGTAATGTTCCTGATCTACGTAAATGATATGGTAAATGGGATGAAGTTACGCAAATCTGCTTGCTCATGATGCTAAGATCTCCAGAAAGGTAGAGGTTGAAGAGGACTGTAAAATGCTGCAGGAGGATCTGGATAGAATATGTGATTGAAGCCCGATGTGGGAAATGAAATTCAACACAAAAAAATGTAAAATACTGGAAATGGGTAAAAGTACCAAGAGGCCATCATTGAATTATTTGATGGGTAATGAACCAATCACAAAAGCGAGAGAAGAGAAAGATCTGGGAGTGCTGGTCCAGGATAGTCTGTCACCTGAAAAACACATAAATACGATAGTTAGAGAGACATACAAATTCTTGACCAATATAAAAGTGGCATTTCATTACAAAGATGAGGAGATGATGAAAAAATTGACAGTGGCCATGATCCACCCCAGGTTAGAATATGCAGCAGTAGTGTGGTCCTCACACAAAAAGAAAGATATAACCAAGATTGAGAATACAAAGAACAGCAACCAACATGGTCCCCAGTCTGGCAGATTTGTCGTACAGAGAGAAGCTGGAAAGGCTGGATTTGGCTTCCTTAGAGGAAAGGAGAGAGAGGGGCGACATGATTGCTGTGTTCAGGACCATGATGGGAGTAGATAAAATTGACAGAGAAAATCCGTTTGTGTGGCATGAGAGGGTAACATGAGGACACGGAATGAAACTAAAGAAGTCAAGCTGCATGAAGGACATCAAGAAATACAGCTTTCCTCATAGATGCATAGACCTGTGGAATAGCCTGGACAAAGAGATCGTCCAGTCTAAAAACTGAAATGAGTTTAAAGCAAAATTTGACTTATTGAGAAACAGAGACAGGACCCCATGAACGTAGCTCATTTCCTGTATATCACAATTAGGTAAATACAATTAGGTAAATATAAATACACGCATAGGGTTGCATTCACTTTTGCTGATTATGATAGCTTTTTGCTAGGGCAGCAATGAGGCAGAGGGCAAACAGATCAATCACTCTGATCAGCAGTGAGGCAGAGAGAGTGAACGGGACCGATTGCTCTTATCGCTTTGTCAGCTGAGAATACAACAAAAATGGCGGATGCTGCTATGAATGCCTGTCTGGCACAGCTAAATTCACATACAGTGGAACCCCGGAATTCAAATGCCTCTCTACTCATACAACTTGGTTTTCGTGCAGCTTTTCGTCCAAAAATCGCTACAGTTTTCATACGGCAACCCACTATTCACACTAAGAGATGCAGAATCGTAGGTGCTAAGTGCTCGCCAGTCCTGCTTTGTCTTCCACCAGATACGTATCAGTCATACAAGCTCCATTAAACTTTGTGATAAATTACGTATTACTGTATCTTTAAAAAACTGTACGTAATCATGGGCCCGAAGAACATTAGTGACTCAGCTGGAGCTAAAAGAAAAACAGTGAGAACAACAATTGAGCTGAAAAAAGAACTCACTGAAAAGTTTGAAAGTGGAACCCGTGTCTCCGATCTTGCCATTCATTATGGTATGGCGAAATCTACCGATTCATCCATGCTAAAGAAAGGATTAATGCAAAATACTCTCTACTCTCGATTTGGCGGACTAAAAGGGGGGAAGAATAGTCTGGAAATCACAAAAGTCCGGGGGCCACTGCCCATTCCCCTCAGTTTACCATACTCAGTCCAGCACTTGCCAATATTAGTACCCACTCCGGACTTTTGCCACACTTTGTCCAGCACTTTGTATTACAAGTACCAACATGGTTTAAAACATATGACTATATAAAAGGAAAAATAAAAACCTGTACTGTATATTTAACATACTGTACTGTATGGTATATTTACTGTATTGTAGAGATGATGCAGGTGTATGCCATTCGGATTAATGGAAATTTA
>JAGKTI010004900.1:34143-47882 GCA_018397915.1 Birgus latro
ATGTATGTATGTATGCATATGTATATTTATAAATATATATATATATACAGTAGGCGAGGAAAGTATTGATGCTTTTTTGCAGATGTCATTCTTTTTCGCGTTAAGTAGCAGCCGTGGCTGAGTGGGTTACAGCGCTCCGCTCTGGCCGTAGGGTCGGAGGATCGAATCCACCCATGGGTCATTGGAAGACATCAGGAAGAGCATCCGGCCATAAAATGCTACACGCTCCAATCCAAAAAGGCCGACGCATACAAGCATGTTGCAGGCTTCAAAAACGAAAAATAACAAAAAACGTTAAGTGAAGTAGGGTCAATACTACCGTCTCCTGTGATGCGAAATGAGCTGACAACCCTGCTTGATAGGTTTGGCACCACAGGAGCAGGCTCAGTAATGTTTGGGCAGCCACAGGAGGAGGATTGTCTCTGTGTGTGATGCACCACAAGGGCATGTTTTGACTCAAATAACACAGTTATTTGTTACCTACCACATTCTCATCATGCCTAAAGTAACCACAAGCAAGGACAAACGTGTGGAAGTGATTACATTATACAAAGATGGCCACAAACTCCCATTTATTGCAAATCAGATGGTGTTAGACTGAGGACAGTGCAGAGACTGGTGAAGCGGTTCAAGGACAGTGGGGAGGCCATTCCTCCCACTCCACTTCCCAAGCCTGGGAGACCTCGTAAGACACCCTTCAGGACCCGTCAACTGATCTCAAGGCAAGTTAGCAAGGATCCAAGGCTAACAGCACGGGATTTAAAAGAAAAGAACCCACAGTTGCTGGCAGATGTGTCTGTCAGAAGTGTGCAGCAACTGTTGCATAACGATCTGCGCTACAGGAGTTTTTGTGCTCGTAAAAAACCACTGCTAACTGCACTTCAGAAGAAAAAGAGAGCAAATTTTTTGTAAGAAATATCTTGCTTGGAGTGAGAAGCAATGGAAAACTGTGCTTTGGAGTGATGAGTCAACATTTCCTGTCACTGGTACCCCTTCATCACGAGTGTACCGCAAACCAGGCAGTGACCCCCTGGATCCTAAGAACACTTCCAAGTTTGTTAAATACCCAGCCTCACTCATGGCTTGGGGCTGCTTTACATATTATGGTGTTGGTAGGTTGGTAATTCTACCTGCAAATGAGAAAGTGAACCAGAACAATTATTTGGAGCTATTATGTGATGTTTTAAGTGACTCTTTTGATAAAACCAAGGCAACAGTATTTATGCAAGATTCTGCCCCTGCACATGTTGCAAAGTCAGTGAAACAGTGGCTAACAGACTGTGAGGTTCCCTTTATTCGAGACTGGCCCGGAAACAGCCCAGATATCAATCCCATTGAGAATTTATGGGCGCACATGAAGGGGCACATCATCTTTGCCTAAACTTGAGGCTGCAGTCAAGCAGCTATGGAGCAGTTTTAGTCCGTCTGTTCTGCAAAACTACGCCATCAGTCTCCCCAGATGCCTTAAGAAGATAATAAAGGTGAAGGGGAATGCCAGTAAATACTAAATTCAATGGTGAGTGTTAATTTATTTGTTTCTCCTTGCTAACCACAAGAATGTTTTCTTTTTTTAAGATGGCGTCAACACTTTCCGCGCCTACTGTATATATATATACTCAAACAGACAAGACAAAATGTATAATTATTTTAGGGGTAAAAGAAAGGCGTATCACGATAAGATCTGAAAGAGAAAGAGAACTGAGTAAAGTTAAAGAAATAATATAAGTAGTCATGGAGGGTTACAATGAAGCCCAAGAAGAGACTGAAGAAGTGTTTAGGTTAGGTAAGTATGAGGAAGGAGGGGCGAGGCCATTGAAGGAGAAGTTTAAGTCCCAGGTAATAGTAAATGAAATCATGAACAGGACATGGAAACTGGCAGACAAAGAGGGGTTCGAAAATGTCTGGTTAAGGAGAGATGCAATGAGGAAGAAAGAGCTAAAATAAAGGAGTTAGTAAAGGAAGCTAAGGCAAAAACGAACAGATAACGGAGAAGAAGACAGTGTTTTATTGGAGAGTTATGGACCAGAAATTGAGGAAGTGGTACCGACGTAGAGGAGGAGAAAAGATGGTATAAGTAACAACAAAAAAAGTTTGAAAGTGGCGTACACTAATGTTGATGGATTAATATCGGCAATGTTAGAAATCAACGATTTCTTGAGGGTACAAGAACCTGATGTTATGTGCTTTGTAGAGACCAAGTTAAGGGAGAATTTTGATATCCATATGGGAGATGGCAAATACAAATTGTGGAGAAGAGACAGAAAAGATAAAATGGGAGGAGGAGTGATGATAGCAGTGAAGAATAACTTAAATGTAGATTCTGTGGAAATGGGAGAGGGTGGGGCTGAAGTGATAAACATGAAATTAGAAACTGGAGAGAACTGTAAGAGAGATATAGCAATAGTATATGTTCCACCTAAAACAAGACAATGGACTGATGATGAATATCAGGAGATGTTGTCAGACATGGTTAGTTATCTACAGAAAGTGATTGAGAAAAGCAGCAATATAATTCTAATGGGTGATTTTAATTGTAAAGAGGTGAACTGGGAGGAATGGGACTCAGGAGGTGACGAAGATTCGTGGGGCACTATATTGTTAAACACTGCGATGAATAATGTAATGACACAGTGGATCAAAGAAGACACACGATTCCGAGGTGATGACACCCCAGCTAGATTAGATTTACTGCTAACCAAAGAACCTGACGTAATTGAATCTTTGAAATATCTGTGTCCTATAGGAAAAAGTGATCACGTGGTCACTGAGTTCCAGATGATAATAGGGAACGTGGTGCCAAGAGACGAGCTCCATAGGCAGGGAAGATACAACTCTGGGAAAGCAAACTTTACAGAATTGAGAAAATTTTTTGAAAATGCAGATTGGAGAAAATTCAGAGAAACAAGAGAAATTCAGTGGAAGTGGGATATCTTTCTAGACCTCTATAATTCAGGAGTGGAAAAATATGTTCCAAAACAAGTGGGAAAGAATACAGGAAACAGGAGTGGTTTAATAGAAGGTGTATGATAGCGAAAAAAGAGAGGGACATGGCGTGGAACAAATGGAGAAAGAGAGGTAATAACAGAACAAAGGAAGAATATAAAAGAACTAGAAATGAATATACAAGAATTCATAGAGAGGAAGAAAGGAACTTTGAAAAAGGTATAATCGACAAATGTAAGGATGAACCCAAATTGTTTTATAGATTTGTTAATGGCAAATTGAAACAAAAGGAAGGAATCACCAAACTGAAAGTACAAGGAGGGGTCTAGAATGATGCAGCAATGCAAGCTGAAATAATGAACAAACGTTTCCAATCAGTTTTTACTAATGAAGGGGAGTTTGTGGAGAGGGAGGGAGTGACTAGGAATGTGGTGATAAAAGATATAAGTGTGGAAGTGCAGAAAGTGTACAAATTACTGGAAACTCAAGATGTAAGGAAAGCCCCAGGACCAGATGGAATTTCAAATTGGGTACTGAAGGAATGCAGAGACCAAATGGCAGATAAGATTCACAGTTTAATTGTGTGTTCGCTGGAAGATGGGATAGTGCCTCGGGAATGGAAGAGAGCAAATGTGGTACTAATTTACAAGGGAGGAAACAAGGAAGAACCCCTGAACTATAGACCAGTGTCCCTAACCAGCATGGTTGCAAAATTGTGCAAGAAGATTCTGAAAGATAAGACGATAAAATATCTGGAATAGATGAATATTTTGACTGAAAGTCAATTTGGATTTCGAAGTGGAAGGTCATGTGTTTCCAACTTGTTGAGCTTTTACTCAAGAGCGATTGATGTGCTACAGGAGAGAGACGGTTGGGTGGACTGTGTATATTTAGATTTGGAGAAGGCCTTTGACAAGGTACCCCATAAGAGACTAATGTGGAAATTAGAGCATATAAGAGGACTGAAGGGTAGCCTCCTGGAATGGATGAGAGACTTTTTGAGAGACAGACAAATGAGGACAGTAATAAAGGACAGGATATCTGGATGGAGAGAAGTAACAAGTGGTGTCCCACAGGGCTCGGTGTTGGCGCCAGTAATGTTCCTGATTTACATAAATGATATGGTAGATGGAGTGAACAGTTATGCAAGTCTGTTTGCTGATGATGCAAAGATCTTGAGGAAGGTAGAGGTTGAAGGGGACTGTAAATGCTGCAGGAGGATCTGGATAGGATACATGACTGGAGCTGGATGTGGGAAATGAAATTCAACGCAAAAAAATGGAAAATATTGGAAATGGGTAAAAGCACCAAGAGACCATCACTGAATTATATGATGGGTAATGAACCAATCACAAAAGCGAGAGAAGAGAAAGATTTAGGAGTGCTGGTCCAGGATAGTTTGTCACCTGAAAAACACATCAACAAGATAGTTAGAGAGACATATAAACTCTTGACCAACATAAGAGTGGCATTTCATTACATGAATGAAGAGATGATGAAAAAACTGATAGCGGCCATGATCTGCCCCAGGTTTGAATAGGCAGCAGTAGTGTGGTCCCCACACAAAAAGAAAGATATAAACAAGATTGAGAGAATACAAAGAACAGCAACAAAGATGGTCCCCAGTCTGGCAGATATGTCATATAGTGAGAGGCTAGAAAGGCTGGATTTGCCATCCTTAGAGGAAAGGAGAGAGAGGGGTGAAATGATTGCAGTGTTCAGGACCATGATGGGAGTAGATAAAACTGATAGAGAAGATCTGTTTTTATGGGATAAGAGAGTAACAAGAGGACATGGTCTGAAACTGAAGAAGCCACGCTGCTTGAAGGACATCAAGAAATATAGTTTTCCGTATAAAGGCATAGACCTGTGGAATAGACTGGACAAAGAGATTGTCCACTCTAAAAACTTAAACGAGTTTAAAGCAAAATTTGACTTATTGAGAAACAGAGACGGGACCCCAAGAGCGTAGCTCATTTCCTGTATATCACAATTAGGTAAATACAATTAGGTAAATTAGGTAAATACATACAGTATATATACATATATACACACACACACACATATGTGTGTATATAATATATTCTCTCTCTCTCTCTATCTCTCCACGCCTTTGTTCTAAATCCCATAATTACTGACCTGCCTCTCCCTCCATTCCCTCTATCGCCATCTGACTTCTCACCTACGTGTTAAGAGCTCCTCATGCTGCTACTAATCCCTCCTATCTTCCCCTCTTCCCCCTTTCACTCATGCTGAGTCTCTCTCTCTCTCTCCACACCTGTTTTCTAAATCCCATTGATACTAACCTGCCTCTCCCTCTGGTGCTATCCGACTTCTCACCTACTGGTTAAAATTTCCTCACAACGTCGCCCCATTACCTTCTCGTGCTGCTAATAATCCTTCCTTCTCCTAGTAACCCCCCCTCTTCTCCCATCTCTCTCCTTCATAAATTCAACTCGTAAATAAAGCTTCTCTATACATCTGTCATTAGGTATACTCCATCAAGTAGGTATGCTAATCTAGATATACCCCATGTAACATATATATCATTGCTAACAAGAGTTATTGAATTTCCATGTGAAAGAAAAGTTTATGATGACTCAGTATTATCTACTAGCCAGCATTTCTCCAATATGAATTCTTTGGTAATTAGTAAGTGGACAGCTGGTGAAGTGATTGTGACTGCCTTTCAGAAGGTAAGCTGGCGGTTCACCAGTGGTCATATTGGATCGCTAAAGTAGGGTGTACACTAAATGCTAAAATGCTAAACAGCTACAGTATATCAATACACTGCTATACGGTTAAACTGCTATATAATCAGCTGTAAACATACTATGAGTACTTTGTGTGTTCATCTTGCATGCATTTATAATCTGTCGAATAAAGTACATACTCAAGTGCATGTTATTTTTTTTTACACTAAACAGTGTTTATACTCTACAAAAAATCTGTGACTGCCAAGCAGTGAGATGATCATTTGTATGAGAGTTTCTCTGAAATCAAGTCATTCTAACCTCTGCCTAATTCATCACCTCTTACCTTGAGAATGCATGGGGATACGTCAAGGTAATTTTTAGACAAAAAATTACACCTTAGACACCATGGAACACAGTAATGCCTAAATGAGGGACAGTCTGGATTGTGCAGCACTGACAAAGCAGTTTGGCACAAAATGTAGTAGTGATGTGCTGCAAACAAGAAAACGGACAGACTGGCTGAATGGTGAGAATGGAAGATTTCACCAGGACGAGGAATATTATGAATATAAATCCTGATGGTAGAGTTCCAAGGGGCAGATCTAAAGATACGGCATGAAAAAAAAAAAAAAAAAAAGAGAGAGAGAGAGAGAGAGAGGTACACGGACTTACCAGATATGCTGAAAACAATAATGCAAGCTGAACAGCTGCCATAAGGTGACCAAGGTTTACACATGTTACTAATGTCAAAGCCTTTAAAAAGTGATAATATTAATGTACTGCACCACAGGAAACTTACTACTCATCAAACTGGTGGAAAATCCTGCGTGCAATGTCCCCAAGGGCAGCGTTGCGTTGCTCCTCTGCTGCCATCATGTCAGCCAACATGTCTCGTGTCTCAGGTGTCCAATAGCGCTTGAAGCCTTTTTTCTGGCTCATCAGTTCATATTCCTCCCCAGCCTTCTTGGAAGCATGGTCTGGTACCTCCAGCTGATAACGTTTCTTATCCGACCCCCAATACACCACCTGTGGGAATTTGGTCCAAGATTAGTGCTGAACTACCAAAGGTATACATAAGCATGAGGAAAACTTCAGCTAGCAGCATTACCAGCACAGACTGATTAATGTGATGGAATACCTGGAATTACATGCATTACTCTGTATGAGGATCAAACCTTCTCCTCGGACAGACAGTGGTAGCCTGAACCAAGCATTCACAAATGATGAGGGTGGGGAGTCTGCAATAAAAGCGTGCATTTCAATGTGAAAATGTTGTAAAAGCTAAGTCTGGGTGTTTCTGAGTCTGTATTTACCAGCATTAAGTCCTAGCTGAGTGCCATCATATATTAGCACAAGAATGGACATACAGTCAGCATCCTCATTCACTGACCATTAATTACATGGCTGCATGCTTAAAACTTGAATGACAAGAGGAAGACAAGCCCAAAATTTCTATGAAAAATTTCTGTCACATACAATGACAATAAAACATATCTGATCACTTTCTATCATTAATGATTACACTGGAAATGTGCAATACAAATTGCCCACACCTACTAACTACAAGCATAAAATTACATTTTATACAATGTATGAATATGCAGGGATTGCAGTGCCCAAAAAAAATTAGAACAAGGTTGAGGCAGTTACCCCATCCATATATATATATACATATATATATATATATATCCAGGGGCAAGATCCCACTGCTACCTGGCTCATCCCCAGGTGGCGGATAGGGGAAGGCCTTGTAGATATACAAGGTACTGACTTAGACGGCGCGGACCATGGGACTCCCTGTAGATATATAGGGCTTCACTGAATACAACGAATAAGGTGGCACAAAAAATTACATCTCACCAGAAACTATGTGGCAAGGAGGTGAGATTATTTGCTACAATCCTCCCAACCAAACATGAGTTCTATTGCAAATGATTTCATGGGCGTTCCTGTTGGATCATCGTCGACTAAAGGTCCAACCGCACTGCTTCCTGTGCTTACGGGCAGTGTGCCACTGAAAGTAAGTAGGCACTGTGTTGGTTAAGTTAGACTCTGGGATAATAAACAAATTGAAATCCTTGAAGATCTATGCACACAATGTAAGAAGCCACGCAGAAGATTACAAACTTGATAACTTAATGACTGAACTGGAAAACATTAGTTCGGATATTGTAGGTTTAAATGAGCTCCACAGAAGAGACAAAAAAGTAATTCAGCTCACAGACAACAACCATTTATTTTACTACAGAGGAAGGCAAAATGAAAGAGTTAGTGGTGTAGGATTTCTAATTAACAGAAATCTTGCAGACAACATTATTAAAGTCAGCAGTGTATCAGATAGAGCAGCATCTGTTGCCATTAGACTGTGCAAAAAATATACCCTAAAAGTCTATCTATCTATCTATTGCCAGATGCCTCAATCCCGCACGGGGTGGCCACAAACAAATTGCCTCCATGTCACTCTGTCCCCTGCCATTTCACTACGCTGCTCCCAACTCACACCCCCCTCTCTCACGTACCTCTCCACTCCATCCCTCCATCTCATCCTCGACCTCCCCCTCCCTCTCGCATCCTCCACCTCACTCACATACACTCTCCTCGTCAGTCTTTCACTCTCCATCCTCTCCACATGCCCAAACCACCTTAACGTGTTTCTTCTAACACTTCCTATCAGTCCACAACCACACCACAACGCTCCTTCACTTCCTCATTTGTTAGTCTGTCTCTACATGTGACTCCACATGCTCCTCTCAAATAACTCATTTCCACTGCTTTCACTCTTGACTACTGTCCTTCCAACAGGGTCCAAGCTTCACTTCCATATGTTAGAGTTGGTATCACAATACTGTCATGTAACAACTTTTTCATTTCCATGCTCACCTCCCTGTTTCTTATCACTGCTTTCAACGAACCAGCAACCTTCCTTCCCTGCTGCACCCTTTCAAGCACTTCACCCTCCAGACTTCCATCCTTACTCATCACACTACCAAAGTACTTAAATGCACTCACATTCTCCACATCCTCCCCATCCAATCTCACTGTACATTCAATGGCTTCACTTCTCTCAAAAACCATCACTTTACTCTTCCCTTTAGAATCCGTTTCTTACACACACTCCCAAACTCATCTACCAAGCTTTGCAGCTCTCCCTTCGTCTTTGCTCAACAACACAGTATCATTTGCAAGCAACAGTACAGGGAGTTTCCAAACACTGCCCTCTCTCACTAGGGCCGCTCCAACATCCACTGCCCGACCTTGTATCTCTTTTATAACCCCATCCATATACAGATTGAACAACCATGGAGACATGACACATCCTTGTTTCAATCCAACCTTCAAATGGAAAGATTCACTCAGTTTGCCATCCAAACGCACTGCAGCCTCAGCACCCTTATACATACTCTTCACTGCCTTCAACAGCTTCCCATCCACTCCATATATCCTCAATACTTTCCAAAATCCTTGTCTATTCACCCTGTCATATGCTTTCTCCAGATCCATGAAGGCTGCATACAACATCTTTCCCTTCTCTAGAAACTTTTCCACTAAGGATCTAAGAATGAATATCTGCTCTACAGAACCTCTTCCCTTCCTAAAACCTCCCTGTTCTTCTCCAACTAATTCCTGTTATTTCCCTAACTCTGTAAATAAGTATCCTATCATATACTTTTCCTATTACACTGAGAAGGCAAATGCCCCTATGATTACCACACACTGCTTTTTCCCCTTTTCCTTTGTACAGAGGAATAATTATACAAGTATATGCACCAACTTCTCAAAGCTCCGAGGAAGAAACAGAAACATTCTATGATGACATCTCCCAGATTATGGAGGAAGAAAAGACAACATATACTATACTCATGGGAAACTTCAATGCAAAAGTTGGGAAGTCGAAAAATGGAGAAGCATGTATGGGAAAATTTGGAGTGGAAGAAACGAATGAAAGGGGAGAAATGCTGGTAAATTCTGCTGAATATTTAACATGAGAATAATGAACACATTCTTTCACACAAGAACAGGGAGAAAGTGGACCTGGAAAAGCCCAAATGGAGAAATAAAAAAAAAATGAAATTGACTTCATTACAGCAAATAAGAATAACATGATCACAAATGTAACAGTTATCGACAAAGTAAATATAGGAAGTGATCACAGAATGGGGGGGTTGCACAGCCAGATTCAATTTCAGAAGTGAGAGAAAGAAGATGATTAAAGATAAAAAGATATGCCCAATAAAAGTAAATGAAAACAAAGCAGCCTTTCAGTTAGAAATAAGGAACAGATTTCAGGCTCTATGTAATGCTAAATGTGATATTGATGGGCTGAATGACAGACTAACAAAAGTGCTAAGAGAATCAGCAGAGGTAGTAGGAACACGTAATACAAATAAATCCAAGAAATATTCAGAAAAGACACTCGAGCTTATGAATAAATGAAAGGAAATGAAAGTGAAAACAAGGAAAGATGAAACAGAGCGAGCGGAATTAAATAAGCTTATCAACAAGAGACAAAGAGATGAAAAAAAAAAAAAGAGAAACACGGATCAGACCAAAGAAACCATCAAAAAATGGAAAATGTTTGAAACATGTCCGAAGTAAGATATCACTAGGAAAGCAACAAATGACATCACTGAAAGAAAAAAATGGTGAAATAATTAAATGCAGAGATAAAATGTTGAAGAGAGTTGAATAATTTTACAAAGAACTATATGCATCAAAGACAGTAGTACCAACAGCTAACCTTTCAGTTGATACAAGTGAAATAACCGAGGTAACACCAGACAAAGTAAATACAGTAATCCCTCTAATATCCGGACGTCCAATAATCGGACATACTCACTAACCGGACATTCAGGGCTGCCCAAACCCCAAAATGAAAGAAAATCCGAAAAAAAATTGATTAATTTTCGATTTTTTGGGACTGCGTCAGTTTGAATTTCCCGCGCGCACCAATCCACTCTGTTTACACTCGTGACGCCACTATCGGTCGCCATTACCCACTCCCCTCCTCCCTCGTGAACAACTCCGAAAATGGCGGCCAAAGTGATTGCTTTTGTGGTGATACCCTACCTCCTACTGTACTTGATACTGCTCTTCACCTTCTTCATCATGTGTGTGATGATGACCCCGCCTCCTGAGAAGAGGAAGAGAGTGGTTCTGACTCTGGAGAAGAAGAGGCAGATATCGGACAAGGTGGACGCCGGCTGGTCAACAGGGTGCATCTTACGTGAGTTCAACCTCCCTCACTCCACCTTGTTTGATATCAAGAAGTCCCGAGACAAACTACAGCAGTACACGGCTGATTTCGCATCAAAGACCAGATGAAACATGCACAGGAAGGTGATGTTTACTCCTAAGTATGCAGACATCGACCACTCCACGTTGATTTCGTATCGACAACAGCATGCTGCTGGTGTGTTGGTACGTGGAATGGAGATGAAAGCTGCTGCTGGTGTGTTGGTACGTGGAACGGAGATGAAAGCTGCTGCTGAGAAGTTCACAAGGCTCCATGGATCGTCACTAGACCACACGGGAATTTACTGTTGTGTACAGTGCAGTGAAGTGATGTTATTCCAGTTATAAAAAAAAAAAACCTTGGTGAAAGTGTTGGTGAGAAGTGCTGGTGAATCTCAAGTGGAAAGGTGTGTCAGGTGCAACGTCTTCCTGTCAGAGTCTGAGATGATAGAGTGGGTTATTACATCAGGATGGCCGCTTTTTGTTCGTAAGTACCCTAACTTCATGCCTAACGTGATTTCATCATGCTGTACATGTGTTAAAAAATTACCGAAAATGTTAATCATAATTTCCTGCTTGCAATTTAATTTATCCATGCATGGTTCTTAAGCAAAACAGCTAGAAAAAAGGTTGAAGCAGTGAATTTCATGTCCGGTCCTAACCTAACCTAACCTAACCTATGGTTACCATAAAGATTTTCATGTCTAACGTGTTTTCATCATGCTGTACATGTGTTAAAAAATTACCGAAAATGTTAATCATAATTTCCTGCTTGCTATTTAATTTTTCCATGCATAGTTCTTAGTAAAACAGCTAGAAAAAAGGTGGAAGCAGTTAATTTCATGTCCGGTCCTAACCTAACCTAACCTATGGTTACCATAAAGATTTTCATGTCTAACCTGTTTTCATGATGCTGTTAATGTGTTAAGAAATTACCCTAAATGTTAATCATAATTTCCTGCTTGCAATTTAATTTATCCATGCATGGTTCTTAAGTAAAACAGCTAGAAAAAAGGTGGAAGCAGTTAATTTCATGTCCGGTCCTAACCTAACCTAATCTATGGTTACCATAAAGATTTTCATGCCTAACCTGTTTTCATGATGCTGTTAATGTGTTAAGAAGTTACCCTAAATGTTAATCATAATTTCCTGCTTGTAATTTAATTTACCCATGCATGGTTCTTAAGTAAAACAGCTAGAAAAAAGGTTGAAGCAGTTAATTTCATGTCCGGTCCTAACCTAACCTAACCTATGGTTACCATAAAGATTTTCATGCCTAACCTGTTTTCATCATGCTGTACATGTGTAAAAAAATTACCCTAAATGTTAATCATAATTTCCTGCTTGCTATTTAATTTTTCCATGCATGGTTCTTAAGTAAAACAGCTAGAAAAAAGGTTGAAGCAGTGAATTTCATGTCCGGTCCTAACCTAACCTAACCTAACACTGTGTTAATCATAATTTCCTGCTTTTGATTTAATTCTTTCATGCATGGTTATTAAGTGCACCAGCTATGAAAAAGGTTGAAGCAGTGAATTTCATGTCCGGTCATAACCTAACCTAACCTAACCTAACCTAACCTAACCAAACCTAACCTAACTTAACCTAACCTAACCATTTTTCTGGTAGCAATTAACATCATTTACTGTATTTGATGCTTTGTATCCAATAATTTAGTGCATAAAATGTGAGAAAAGATGATTTCCATGTCCGATACTTAATTATACTATGCTGGCAAGTTCTGAGCTCCTATGACTCACTCACCCCAAAATCATCATTTTTTGGTTAAAATTCAATAAATTCATGCCATTTATGCATTATTTATGTGAAAAGGGACCTAAATAAGTGCTATACATGTCCACTAGGGAGGTAGGAAGGCAGTTTTCTGATTTAGGTTAGGTTAGGTTAGGGTCATGAAAAACCAGGACTAATATCCGGACATGCCTTTGGCTCTATTACGTCGGATATTGGAGGGATTACTTATTTCTCTTAAAAATATGAAAAGAGGGAAAGCTCCAGGAGAAGATGGAATAGTAACAGATTTACTCTACGATGCAGGAGTAGAAGTACAAAACAGGCTAGTTCATTTGTTTACCCAATGTATAAAACAGAAGAAAAAAACCCAAACATGGTGTAATGCAATAGTTATTTTACTCTACAAAAAAGGGGACTCAAAAGATCTTAGTAACTACTGACCCATTAGCTTATTATCATTTACAAATTCTTCACTAAAGTCCATATGAGCAGAATAACAACAAATTTAGAGGAAAACCAACCTCACTAACAGGCAGGATTCCGAAGCAGGTATTTGACCACTGATCATCTGTACACATTGAATCAGCTAACTGAGAAAACTACAGAATATAATAAA
This sequence comes from Birgus latro, assembly GCA_018397915.1. NCBI lineage: Eukaryota > Metazoa > Arthropoda > Malacostraca > Decapoda > Coenobitidae > Birgus > Birgus latro. The sequence continues at coordinate 47,386 of JAGKTI010004900.1, forward strand.
TCATTGTGCTTAGGTTTTCTTGATTACGAAAAGGCTTTCGATTCAGTGGAGCACATAGCAATAATAAATTCATTGCGAGAACAAGGAGTGAATGAGAACATTTTAAAACTGCTCAAAAATATATATAAAGTGGGAACTGCTACAGTTAAATTACATAAGGACTGGGACGAAATTAAGACTGAGAAGGACGTGCGATAGGGAAATACAATTTCACCAAAATTATTTACTTGGGGGTAGGGGGGTTTCAAGAATACTCCCCCAGTATCCCTGCTTGTCGTATGAGGCAATTAAAAGGGTTGGTGGTGGGTTAGTGCCCCACCCCATAAAAAGAACTAACTAAACAAGCGAATAAAATGCCTTGGACCAGGACGGATCATACGTTGAGGACTAGGGAATGGACAAATGACATTCTGAGGATAGGGACATGGAATGTGAGAGGAGTGAATGATAAAGTGAGAGAGAGAGAGAGAGAGAGAGAGAGAGAGAGAGAGAGAGAG
>JAGKTI010004901.1:30153-47871 GCA_018397915.1 Birgus latro
ACACACACATATATATACAGTATATATATGTATACACACACAGTGGAATCTCCTAAATCACGGCTTTATGGTACTAAGCTCACGTCATGATTTGAAAATTGTGCGAGTTAGAAATAACCAGCCTTATGGGGAAAATTACTCACAGGTGTTTCATCTCAGAAAAGTTGCCCCCCTTACCCCTAAACCTACATCGAACTGGTCACCGGTGAACACTAACAACCTGGAAAAGAAATTAGTAAAGCATATTTAATGGGATGAACAGTATTGTAGGATTCTTACCTGACTCTGACTGATGACATAGCTTGAATGAACGTGGGAAGGGGGAGGGTCTCTTAGGCTTGAGGCGGACTGCTGCGTCTCAGCACAAGGCAAGTGTGCTGCAACCTCTGTGCCGCTTCATCCTCATCAGCCTCCCTCAGGAACCCCTCAAAGTCCAATGTAGAGACAACAAAGGCGGCATTGTCGTTGCCTTCAGGTGCCTTTGTGTCATCGTAAGAGTTGTCGATTCATTGGGATTAATTGTTTCCCAAATGGGCATGGCCTTTCCATATTCTCGCTTGAAATGAGTCTTTCACAGGTTATTTGTTATTTTTCCTGGATTATCACAGCTATTAGGCATTTTTATAAACTCACCTCAGAAAGCTATAAATGAGAATTTAGAATGCGTAAATATTCTTCCGATGTGTACTTGTAGATGGCCATATCTAGCATTCCTAGTGCTCATTTTTTTATTTGAAAGCTGGCTGTCAAATGCAAGTGAGGTTAAGTTGGATTAGGTTTTGGTTTGGTTAGGTTAGATTAAGTTAGGTTAGGCTAATACATTACGTTTCCCATAGGTTTGACACAGGATACATCGACTCGTCCAGTCGGAGCGGTTGTTGGTAAACAACGTAGCCAGTTGGAGAGATCATCAGTTAATACTGCAGGCAATCTGCCTGCTTCCTTAAATACCCCAAAGTAGTTTTTTTTTTTTTTTTCCTCACCCCACTCCTTGCAGTCACAATTCAACAGTTAACTGTCTGTGTTGCTTATGTACTAAAATTACTGAGCTTTTATTATACTGTATAGGTGGAATCACCGAGTGCGTTTGGTAAAGATTGACCTCATTGAGTCTGTGATGATGGGCAACTTTGGCTTTCTTCTCACCACCATCAATCCTCCTCTTTACATCTAACTTTTGGGTGTAAGTTAATGTTGGCTTCTTCTTCTTCCCCTTCCCCGAAGAAATTGTAGTCTTAGTAGGGTTACGATTGGCCATGATAACACTGGGTAGGCAGAGGAAGGACAGGAGGGGGGAGAGAGGAACCTTTGTAAACCTCTCTGGAACTACATGCTAACAACAGAGAGGAGACAGTGCACAGGGCTGGGTGCCAGGGCATCAAGCAAGCACATCCTTCATACTTGGCCTGGTAGGGTATCGCTGTGATTGGCGTATGATAAGTGCTGTGCTTGAATATGATTGGTTTAGTAGTTGCCATGTTTGACCACAATTAGTGTTCACCTGGCTAGACGCGTGGACTTGAGGGAATGGTGGCGCATATTACACTAGGCTTCGGAAACCATCAGTTTTGAGGCTGCATCTGCAAATTTCATGTAATTTCGTCAAGTTACTGATGCTGCAGACTGTTGCATGATGTTGCCACGTATTATGAATCCACTATTTAGGATCATGCGATTTTGGAGATTCCACTGTATGTGCATATATACAGTATATACAGTATATATATATATATATATATATATATATATATATATATATATATATAGTAAGACCTCACTATAACGAACTAATTGGGGCCCAAGCCAGTCCGAAAAATGCGAAATTCCGATAAAAGCGACATCCGGACTTACCCTTGCTAATCCGGACTTTTTCCGATATATCAGACATTAGTCCGGATTGCATCAGTGGTTTTCACCACCATTGCAGTATTGTACTGTGTTATACCTTCACTACATTAGTCAAATGGTACAATAATACTGTACTGTGCACTGAAAAACATGTCTTTTACTTGTCTTATTGTGGTGAACATAGCTGAAGTGATCAGGCAGTCCGGACTGCTTTCTGGCTTTATCGGACTTTTTCCGATATGTAGGAGTTTAGTCCGGTAGCTCCTCGAGTCCGATAAAAGCGAATTCCGGTCTATTGAAGTCCGTTATATCGAGGTTTTACTGTATAGTGATCCCTTGGTTATTGCGCATAATTGGTACCACGCCTAGTGCATTATAGCAAAATGGCACAGTGATGAAAGCACAAAACCTATGGGATTTATTCTGATTGGTGCTGGGCACTGCATTCGTAAACCCAGATTTTCCCATTTACAACTGGAGTTTATTGGTGTTGTGATGAGGAGATGTAGGCTGAGGTGGTTTGGACATGTGGAGAGGATGGGGGATGATAATTGGGTACAGAGGGTGAGAGGTGTTAATATTGGGGGAGGGGTTGGGAGGGGTAGACCAAGAAAGACATGGGACGAGGTCATTAAGTGTGACTTAAGGGTTAAGGGACTGAACAGGGAGGCTGCCAGGGATCGAGCAGTGTGGAGAGCCGCCATTAGGTGACAAAGGCCGACGCATGCAAGCATGTTGGAGCCTTCAAAAACAAAACGAAAACGAAATACTTGGATTCTTTTACGGTAAGTATCAGAAACACACATGGGCATGGTTAGGTTTATAGAAAATGATGAGGAGAGCACAGTAAGTAAGAAACATGTACCATGTACAGATCTGAGATGGGTTTGAGGTAAAGAGTTCTGAGCCAAAGGGATGGAGAATTAGTGGTCACCACCTGGGATTAACTCCTCAAGTAGGCCCTCATCATTGAATCCCACAAATCCTTCAGAAGCAACAGATTTTGCACTCTCATTGTTGGCAGAAACCAGCTCAGGTGCACAATAACAGTGTTTTTTTTATCTGAAAATTGCACAGTAACGGCAGGAGTGCGAATTTTCATGTAGCAGTGGTAATGAAAACTGCAATTACCGAGTGTGCAATAACCAAGGGATCACTGTGTGTGTGTTTATGTAAAGATAGATAGATACCGTAGATAAGGGATATACAGTATCATTATATTAGTTCTGTTGTTGCGTATAGTTTTAAGTCAGTACAGCATATGAGGGGGAAATTATTACTGGTCGTACATATAGTTGTTTATAGGTCCATGAATAAATGATATGTTTTGCCCAAGTGTGAAACCGTGTGTAAATTTTTTCCATTAGCTTTGTGTTTTCTGTTTTCAGTATTTACGGTCATTGACTTTCTTAATTGTATATTTCCTTCAACAGCATTCTTATTTTGTCAGTCATGCAGTGCAGTGTTCATATCTTGGCACAAATAATACCTAATTTCTCAAGCCACCAGTTTTGCACATATGAACATTCTCTTTTTCCGTATTTTTTGCCAAGCGACCGAGGTACCAGGTGAAGGTAAGGAGAGGAAGTGCCCAGCCTCCATTTTCACTCACCTACATAACTGTCAGTGTGGCACTTTGGCTTTCCCAACACCCAATACCTACTGAAGCAAAATTGGCACTTAAGCTGTTGGACTAAATTGAATATGTAATGATTACCCACCCACCTACACTGCCACAACTATCATTATTATTGTTATTACAGTATTATTATCACTGTTATTATTGTTATTGTCATTATTCCTCATCCTCCTCCAGTTAGCCTATACATAGATAATCCATCTTTAGTTGAATGTTATGTAGAATACAAACATATCTTCATTTTAATATTATCACAAGATAGTTGACTTGTTAAAACAGCTCCCTTAGTGGTGGATTAGATTACTGGAATTCAGTTGCATTTATTTTCTTCAATCAGAAACTTTAATGAAGTGTTCAAGGATAAAACCCTTCTTTTGCTGGCACAATGAATTTAGCACCTGGAAAGATGTAATATCCATACAGTGCTTAGATATGATTCCCCTATCCCATAACTGCTCTGGTCAAAAAGACAGACACTTCAGTGATGCAGTGCAGCTTTGGCCAAGCACTTAACCCATTCAGCCTGGGTATGTCTTCATCATTATATCACTGTCATCTCTTGATGATATTATTCAGCTTTGAGTAACCTTTTCAGACTGGAGTGATTGTCCTATCCCCAGCATTGCAGGAGTAGCATGTAAGGCATACAGTGTGTGCTAGAAAGGGCGGAGCTATAGGGGTGCTATATGCACCTCATGCCTCTCCTGCCACTCTTTGAAATTGGTTGGTTCTCGTCTTGGCAGGTAAATGCTGCTAGACCCAGTCTCTAAGTCCTTACAGCCTCTAGGCTGCCACCATCACCCTCTGGCATCTTTAGGGGAAACATGTTTCAGCTAATTGCCCTACATTCCTGTATTGGGCAATCAGTACAGTAAAGAACTCACCCCTTAATACATGTACCCATATTGCCATTCACACACAGTATGTATAGCTGTTGGTCATGTTCAAAATATTTTCATAACTCGCTTAGGGTGCACATGTAGCACGTGTTTTTGACCAAAAATGCCCAAATGTATGATTTCTGACTTTTGCCTTTGCACGCACACCTCCATCCTATAGCGCATGACACATGACTGCTCAGAGGCCTACTGTGCATGTCCTTCCTTCTCCTCCTCGTTCACTCTTCGCTCCCATGAACTCCATGTACCATCATTGTTCAGTTTAAGTACAGTGAGTGTGTTCATACATGTGTTTATCACATGTTATTAGTCTTCCTTATGAATGTTTGGTACTTATAAGACTAATTTGGTAGAGGCTTAAGGGGGTCATTAAGGGTGACAGTGGAGATGGCTATGTCTTCTATGATGCCATTATTCTTAACACTCAGAAATTGCCATATTGTAGGTGAGCCCATTGTATATTGAAAGGCAGTGAAGATATACAATACATGAGAAGTATGTGAATTTAAAGTATATAAAGAAATTTGTGTTAATTTTTAAGTACTTTATATTATTTTCAGGGTAGTTTTTGAAACAAAAAAATAAAAGTAGTAATAGAGAGCTAAGTAGTAATAGAGAGCATGATGTAATACTAAGGGTATATTTGGAGGTTTCATTTGAACTAGTTGTTATTGTTGTTGTTGTTGGAACCCCAGGCTTATCAAGACATAAATCCTGTGGACTGCAGAAAACTGACCACTTCAGCCAATTGCTTTCATAGGACTTGGTTGAGATTTGGTTGTCTGTGTTGTGATAGTGCGGTGCACGAGTTGAGAAAGTGTGTTGTGGTGTGGGGGGCTGTGTTGTGGTGTAGGCATATTAGATTGTGAGTTACATGTTACTGCTGGTTCTGTAGGAGGGAAGAGTGATGGCCACATCACATCAGTGTTTGATTAGATCTTCTCATCTTTCAGGGTAGGGTAGTTTCTGGGAGTTGGATATCTGATGCGGGTTCATGAAGGATACTGTTTGAATGAAGATTTTATGACTGTCTTCATGAATTTGTTTGTGAAGTGTAGTGTTAGGTGGAGGAGGAAGGATGTTACTGAGATACTGTGAAGTATTTAGCAGTTATTCATTTTTTGTTTCTCTGTGAAGGGGGTTGATTCAGTATAGAATAACAAGAATGGGATGGGTTTTGAGCCAAAATGATTAACATGTTTGCCTCACATACTCACATGGTCTTTGATTGGAAGGATTTTTGTTTTTTGATTACAAGTGAATGAGAGATATTTATTTTCAGTTGAATTTGGAAATGAGTGACCAGGCCCAACCCGACCATCACGCTAGGCAGAAGCTAATAACTTTACTTCTGTGCAAAGTAGTTGAAATTCTTGCTACATTGATACATTCATTTAGTAAATTTTTTTATTAGCAAAAAACTTACCAATAAAGGCTTAGGAATCCCTTGGAATCTCAGATTTTCCAAGGAAGCGTTTGGCCATAATTGGTGAATCCCTCAGTTACGAAATCAAATTAAACAGATTTTCCGTTTTAACACTGTTTTCATTGGCATCAGCTTTAGCAATTAGGTATCAGAGTTTCCACCTATATCATTATATCAGAGAGAATTGTGATAACATGACACTCGCTTGCTCGTCATGTGCTCACAAAGCGCACTTTACTGGTATAGATGATCTTCATTTGTTGTATTCAAAGTACGTCTTGTTATTATTCGTATGGCTTTGTTTTGTGTGTTTTGAGCTTATCCATATTTGTGTTGATTAAGTTTGAGGCCTACCCTGGGTTAGTATAATTCACTGTATTTCTGATGAATTGTTAATGGATGATAGAGACTTTCTGGATAACAGATTGTTTCAGATATCCAAAAATAGTGCCTGTAAGTGGTATCAGGACATCAAGTTTATGGGATGCCTTTACACAGATATTACTTATATTCAGAGAAAAGGTCATGTATGTGTCCAAAGCAAGTTCTAGGATTTTGGGGGTGTTTTACCCTGAGATAGTTTGGCCATATGGTGAGTATGAAGAAAGAGAAATTGACTTGGAGAGTGTATGTGAGTAAAGTGGAATGGGGGAGGGGAAGAGGGAGACTGAGGAGGAGATTAGAGGGGTGTGAGTTAGAGAAAGGGGAGCCTAGTGGTGAAGGACATGATGATGTGGAAGCGATTTGTTTGTGGCCATCCCTTCTGAGATAAAGGTATTTGATTGTCGATAGCTAGATAGATAAGCTTTCCAGTGGGAGTGGTTGATCAACTGCTGGAGAAAAGGGATAGAATCAATTCCTTCAGAAACCACTCTAGCCATATGAGATGCAGTAGTACCCCGCTATACGATCCCCCTCTATGTAATACCCCACCTTTGCGATGTAAAAAAATTAACACCCTTCCCTGCCTATCGATGGCCAGTCCCCGGTTATCCGATGAGTTTTTATCCGATTATTATTATTATTATTATTTTTTTTATACTGATTTCATTGATATTTTATATTTAATTTTTGCATTTAGGCTGATTTATAAACTGTTTTTAGACTTAGGTTTATGTGTTTTAATCACAGGTGGGGTGAACACTGCCATTATGGGGTACAGTTTATTAAGTGAAGTCAGTAAATATACAGTGAGGTTGGATGAAGAGGAAGTGGAAAATGTGAGTGTGCTTAAGTACTCGGGTAGTGTGATGAGTAAGGATGGATGTTTAGAGGGTGAAGTGCTTGAAAGGGTACAACAGGGAAGAAAAGTTGCTGGTTCCTTGAAAGTAGTGTTAAGAAACAGGGAAGTGAGCATAGAAGTGAAAAAGCTACTGCATGACAGTACAGTATTGTGATACCAACTCTAATGTATGGAAGTGAAGCTTGGACCTTGTTGGAGGGACGGAAGTCAAGAGTGAGAGCAGTGGAAATGAGTTATTTGAGAGGAGCCTGCGGAGTCACATGGAGAGACAGACTGACAAATGAGGAAGCGAAGGAGCGTTGTGGTGTGGATGTGGATGTGATAGGAAACATTAGGAGAAACACATTAAGGTGGTTTGGCCATGTGGAGAGGGTGGAGAGTGAGAGACTGATGAGGAGAGTGTATACGAGTGAGGTGAAGGGTGGGAGAGGGAGGGGGAGACCTAGGATAAGATGGAGGGATGGAGTGGAGAGGTATATGAGAGAGGGGGGTGTGAGCTGGGAGCAGGTCAGTGAAATGGCGGGGGAGAGGGCGACATGGAGGTGATTTGTTTGTGGCCACCCATGATGGGGTTAAGGCATCTGGCAGTAGATAGATAGATAGATAGTTTACTAAGTTTGACCTTCTTCCAGACTTATTTTTGATGATTTTCAGATTTTATTTTTGGGTTTAAGTGGGTTATAAACTGCTTTTAGGCGTACTTTAGCGTGTTTTAAAGCTCTCTGGGGGCTTAGGTGAGCTAGAAACTTGATTTTGGATCCAAATGGGTGGATTTAGACTTTTTTTTTGGGGGGGGGTTTGGGGGAGATCCCAAGGCTTCCAGATGCATCCCTTTGTTTTGTATGTTTTAATGTACCTGGTATCTGATAATGTGGCTCAGCAATGGGTTTTTCCAGATGCATCTCATCATTATAATGGGGACACCTTGTAATAGTATACATTACATTGATCATGAACATCTTCTTAATAATCTTTTATAGGCAGCTTTTGTGGTACAGTGGTAGAGTGTGCGTTTCGCATGCTGGTGCACGCGGGTTCGCCTCCCACCAGAGTTGTAAAAACGTTGGGAAGCGTTCACCGAGCCACTTACCGCTTTGGTGGACACAAGGAGTGCTGTGGTTGAACCAGTGTCGCATACTAGTATGCTTGCACCCAGCCAGCTTAGGCGGGCCGATTACACTTGGTTCACAGACTACACACACATCCAAAGCCACTCCAACACAACACTCACAAGCACTTCTCACCCTACCTACAATCTCTGCAGAGCACCACATGTTGGTGGAGCAGAGATAGATACATAGATAGACATAGACATATACCTGGCGATTATGACATACTGTACTTAGCATTTCTACTGGTTAGCTGAGTTAGCAATCTTCATTTTTTCTTTATACAGTATGACAAATATTAGTGTGTAATTGATTCATAACAAATAACTTATTTGATATTTTAGGTGGCACTACATTAGGACAGTGAAAAATAGCATTTTGGGTTATAATGTTTGCAGACTGCCTTGGAAATGACCAGTATCATACATTAAAAATGATCCCAAACCTCTATAAATAGTTTTACTCTACTCATGCCTCTATAAATCATTTTATTTTATTCATATTTTGAGTATTCTGTACTTCATTGTCCTCCAGTATATCAGTTATACAATATAATGGAATAGCACTTTTAGCAGCAACACATTTGCTACCCCCACAAATGTATATGGCAACTGAGTGACAACTGTAGAGAAGTGACAGCTAATAGTATCTGTCAGGCTTTATGCACCAAAGCTAATCAGACTTGTTTTAGTAGGTGATGCTTAACATAATAAGCCACCCGAAACACTGATCTTAGTTTTTGCCACAGTACAGTATATGGATCCCAAAGTGAAGGGGTGAAAGAGAGAAACCTGAGAATGTGTTTGAGATCTGTGTCAGTCATGTGGAGAGGGTTCTGGTTGGTTTGGTCAGTGGAAGTCAATCTATCTTCTGTAAGCCAATCATCTGATGGGTATAGGTATTGTGAGCTGGGATGTTGCTTGTTGAGGTTTGGAGGTTTGTAAAGTTATTGCCAAGTTACTGGGATAGCACATAATGCAGTTAAGTTTCAGGGTTTCTGTCCAATGAAAAAAAAAGTTCAAAATTATTTTCATCTCTTTATTTAACATTGGTGGAGTTGGTAGATCGTGAAGAAAAAGGTAAAAATCAAGGGTGAAAAGACTGGTCACTATGAGACACCATCAGATAGTACAGTCAGCTCACCTGTAATCCAGCAGTTTGGTCAGCAGCACATTAAACATTATTGAAAAATCATGATGTGGATGACACAGAGACATTGGAAAAAAGGGAATTTAGTCAGCACCTTTTCCAGTGTCACCCCTAATGACCTCCCGAAACCTGCCCTAACCTTCATCAGACTGGCCATAAAAGTACCAGACATTCATGAGAAAGCAACAACACATTGACAACCACGTGTGTAAAAACATATGTATTGTACTCAAAATGAACTGTGATGGTGGATGGGTTTGATGTGTAGGAGGAGAAGGAGGTGTGCAGTGGACCTCTGAGCAGACATGTGCCTTGAGCTGTGGGAAGGAGGGATGCATGCAGCTGCCAAAAATATCATATTTGGACACATTTGGGGCTATTTTGCATGTTATATTCATACTACAAGCATTTTGAACCTGGTCAGCAGCTGTGTGATCTGTGTACAAATGTTATGGAAATGCATTTTATGGCATTGCCTGTGTTCTGAATTTAGAAGTTTAGTTCTGGTTGAGTACCTGGACTTCTTTGCCTGAGAGAGAGGAAGTTGACCAGCTATTGTTTAATTATTTTCTCCTTGTTTGCAGCAAAGATTTTACTTATCGTGTTTATGTTGAAAGCTCTATTTATCACTGCTTGTTTGAACCAAATGATAATTGCTTCTTATGAAGCCATCTATGGTGAGTGGAGTCAACTCAGGGAGTTGGATGGTGACGGAATGTTTAGGTCATGATCCATGTTGGGTTTCTGATAGAGTGGAGAGGGAAGGACTGATATTAAGGTAAAACTTACATGATTTGTGGTGGTGTGTAGAGCAGTGTTGTTGTTATGTTTGATGTTGGACTGTTGGGAGGCTTTCTTAGTTTGAGTATGGAGATGACAGTAACTTACTTCCAGATATTGAGAATTTACATTTGAGTCCAGGAAAATTTTAAAATTTCATTGAGGGTATTGTACTGCTAGGGGACTGTAATATTTTAACCCGAGGACTTCAGCATACTGTACATCACATTAACAGATTATTTGAAAATATATATATATATATATATATATATATATAAATAATGTAATATTTTGCTCCTTGAATAGTTTGACTGGGTGACTAGTTACTTGAAATAGTGTTTTTTTTTTTTTTTTTTTTTAATCATATCCATATGTAAATGTGTGTGTGTGTATTTACCTAGTTGTGATATACAGAAAATGAGCTACGTTCATGGGATCCCATCTGTGTTTCTCAGTAAGTCAAATTTTGCTTTGAACTCGTTTTTTAGACTGGATGATCTCTTTGTCCAGGGTATTCCACAGGTCTGTGCATCTGTATGGAAAACTGTATATCTCGATATCTTTCAAGCAACCTGGCTTTTTCAGTTTCATTCTGTGTCCACTTGTTATTCTCCCATTCCATAAAAACAGATCTTCTCAGTCCATTTTTTCTATGCCTATCATGGCCCTGAACACTGCAATCATGTCACCCCTCTCTATCCTTTCTTCTGAGGTAGACAGATCTAGCTTTTCCAGCCTTCCTTTGTATGACAGATCTGCCAGGCTAGGGACCATCTTGGTTGCTGTTCTTTGTATATCTCAATCTTGATATCTTTCATTTTATGTGGTGACCACACTGCTGCCACATATTCCAGCCTGGGGCAGATCATAGCCACTATCAATTTTTTCATCATCTCCTCATCCATGTAATGAAATGCTACTCTTATGTTAATCAAGAGATTACACATCTCACTATCTTGTGTTTTTCAGGTGACAAATTATCCTGGACCAACACTCCCAATTCCTTCTCTTCTCTTGCTTTTGTGATTGTTTCATTGATGGTCTCTTGGTACTTTTACTCATTTCTAATATTGTACATTTTTTTGCATTGAATTTCATTTCCCACATCTGGCTTTACTCATGAATCCTATCCAGGTCCTCCTGCTGATTTTTAGTCTTCTTTGCGTCTACTTTCCTCATGATCATTGCATCATCAGCAAGCAGACTTGCATAACTGTTCATTCCATCTACCATATCGTTTACGTAAATCAGGAACATACGGGCGCTAACACCGAGCCCCGTGGGACTCCACTTGTTACATCCCTCCATCCAGATATCATGTCCTTTATTACTGTCCTCATTTGCCTGTTTCTCAAGAAGTCTGTCATCCACTCCAAGAGGTTCCCTTTCACTCCTCCTTTGTGTTCCAATTTCCACATTAGTCGCTTGTGGGGTACCTTGTCAAAGGCTTTCTCCAAATCTAAATACAGGTACTCACAATCCACCCAACTATCTCTCACTTGTAGCATGTCAGTCGCCCATGAGTAGCTTAACAAGTTGGGAACACACGACCTTCCATTTCTTAATCCAAACTGACTTTCTGCCAAAATGTCCATCTCCTCCAGATATCCATCTGTCATTCAGGATTCTCTTGCACAATTTAGCGACCAAGCAGGTCAAGGACACTGGTCTGTAATTCAGGGATTCTTCCTTGTTCCCTCCCGTATAAATTGGTACCACATTGGCCCTCTTCCAATTCCGAGGCACTTTCCCGTTTTCCAAAGAACACACAATTAAACCGTGAATCATATCCGCCAGTTGTTCTCTGCATTCCTTTAGTATCTAATTAGAGATCCCGTCTGGTCCTGGGGCTTTCCTCACTTCTTGAGTTTCCAGTAATTTGTAAACTTCTTGCACTGCAATTTTTGCATCTTTTAGCTCTACATTTCTAGTCACTCACTCCTCCTCCACAAAATCACTTTCTCTTGTGAAGACTGATTGGACACATTTGTTCATTATTTCTGCTTGCATAACTGCATCTTTATAGACATTTACTTCTACTTTCAGCTTATTGATTCCTTCATTTTGTTTCTTTTTGCCATTAATAAACGTATAAAACAATTTAGGTACTTACATTTGTCAGTAATACCTTTTTTGAAGTTTCTTTCTTCCTCTCAGTGTATTCTTGTGTATTCATTTCTAGGTATTTTGTATTCTTTCTTTGTTTTATCATTACCTCGTTTTCTCCATTTGTTCCATGCCTTATCCCTCTATTTTTGCTATCATACTCCATTTGTTGAACCAGTCATTTCTCCAAGTCTCTTTCCCACCAACTTTTGGCACATGCTTTTCCACACCCGTATTGTAGAAATCTAAAAGATATCCCACTTCCTCTGTATCTCTCTTGTTTCCCTGAATTCTCACCAGTGTGCTTGCCTACTTAGTTCACGCTTACCTAGATCAGAGGTATGGGAGGTTAAGAGACTTTTTCTCTGTGTGGCTCCCATCTCTCGGTCATCTTGAGTTTGTACATTACATTATTTAATTTTCTCAGTCCTGTAAAGTTTGCCTTCCCAAAGTTGTTTCTTCCATGTCTGTATAGCTCATTTCTTGTCTCCCTTCTGTCATTTGGAACTCTGTCACTACTTGATCAGTTTTTCCTATATGACACAGATATTTCTGAGATTCAGTTGCATTAGGTTCTTTGGTTAGAATTAAATCTAGTTTTGCTGGTGTGTCATCACCTCTAAACCTTGTCTGTTCTTTGACCCAGTGGGTCATTACATTATCCATTGCTATATTTAACAGTTTAGTATGAATCTTCACTACTTCTTGAGTCCCACTCCTCCCTGTTTACCTCTTTACAATTAAAGTCACCCATCAGGAGAATGTTGTTGCTTTTCTCAGTCACATTCAGTATGTATCTAGCCATGTCTGACAACATCTCCTGATATTCCTCCTTATTCCATGCCCTTGTCTTGGGGGAATCATATGCTGTGATGTCTCTCTTGCCTTTTCCTCTGGTTTCTCATATCATGTTTATCACTTCAGCCATAACCTCTCCCAGTTCCACATTATCCACATTTATGTTGTTCTTCACTGTCTTTACCATTCCTCCTCCCGTTTTTTCCTCTCTGTCTCTTCTCTGTAGTTAGTATTTCCTGACTCCCATTTGGTTTTCAATATAATCTCTTAGCTTGGTCCCTACAAGGCACTTTTTTTTTTTTTTTTTTAATGCAAGGAAGAAGGAACCAAAGGCCATGGGCCTGCATACTGTTCCTTTCAAGAAACACAAAAACAATACAAAAGAGAACCAAATTCAAGATCCATTCATTTCGAGATGCCTGGACACACTGCATTTGAAAGACTGGAGATCATAGGAAGTAGGGAATAGAAGACAGTTCCAGAGTTGACCAGTTGCATAAATGAAGGACTGGGAGTAACAGTTAACTCTTGCATTAGAGAGTTGGACAGAAAAGGGATGAGAGTTTGTTGCTAGATGGGTGCTACGTGCCCATCAAAGAGGTGGAGGGATGCAAGCAGACAGTTCAGAGGAACAGTGACCGTTGAAGTAGCGATAGAAAAGAGATAAAGATGCAACAGTGCGGCAAAGAGACAAAGGTTGAAGGGAATCAGTAAGAGGAGAAGAGTTAATGAGATGAAAAGCCTTTGACTCTACCCTATTGAGAAGATCTGCATGTGGGGAGCCTCCCCACACATGAGAGTTGTACTCCATGCAGGGGCAAATAAAACCCGTGTACAAGGTCAACAACTGTGCAGGGGTAAAGAAAGTTCGGAGTCTGTCCCAGTTACCCTGAAGAAATCGTATGTTTCCATCCTTGCTGAAATTAGACCATCTGCGTTAGCATTAGTCACTTTCTATCGTTTTGCAATGTTTTTTTATTTTGTCCTTCTCTCTCCCTCTCTGCTTTGGTACCAGTTCCTCAATTTCTGATTTATAACTCTTCAGTAGAACTCGGTCATCTCTTCCTCTGTTCTTTAGTCGTTTTTTTTCCCTAGCTTCCTAACAGTTTCCTTTATTTTAGCTCTCTCTTCCTCATTTGCATCTCTCCTTATCCAGAGATTTTTTAATCCCTCCTTATCTGCTAATTTCCAAGTCTTGTTGATTATTTCATTTGCAATGACCTGACATTGAAATTTTTCTTTTAGTGGTCTTGCCCCTCCCTCTACATATTTTCCCAGCCTAAACACTTTTTCAATCTCCTTTTGGGCTTCATCATTTCCTTCCGTAACTATTGACACTATTTCCATTACCCTTCTCAGTTCTTCCCTTTCTCTTTCTGACCTCACTGACATAGGTGTTTCTTTCAATACTGAGATATTTATGCATCTTTTCTTGTCCACTGCATCTCTGACAAGTGATTCTTTACTTTTTAGTACCTTATCCACTTCATTCTCTACCTTTTCTTGGTTTTCTTTGTTCTGTTGTTTATATTCTCCTTTAGATTTATTTTTCCTTCTTCCTGAATTTTCTTCCACTCCTTATGTTCATCCTTCATTTCCTTAATGTGTTCATCATGCATCTTCGTTTTTTATTCATACGCTTCGAGTTTACTTTTCCTCTTGTCCCTTTCTTCCTCAAACCATTTATTTTCTCTTTTAAGCTGTTCTATTTTGTTGAGGCTGAATCATCACTCACTTTTAAATTTGATATTTTTCTCTCTTGCTCTGCACTACGTGAAGCGACGTTCTCCACCTCGCTTTTCAATTTCTAAATCTCTTTCTCTTGTTGTAGAGTTTGTTCCCTTTCAACTCACCAATTACTGACCATTCGTTTTTTGATTCCTGGACATTCCTCTCAGCCATTTCCTCTACATCTTGTTTGATTCAATTTAATACTCCCTCCACTCCGAGTCGCACAAATTCACCTTCTTTGGATGTAAACAAATGACTCTCTCCTTCTGCCATTATACACTCATACAAAAATGTTAAACTTCTGCTATGACTTTGCTCTTATTTGACAGAATCCTTTGTTCCCCCCCACCACCACTAATATCAGACAGGAACACCGCTGACGCATTCTTTTCACACAATCACCCTACATTGGCCTCCTTTTCCCCATTGTTTTTGCCCTCCCCACAATCATCTCGAAGCTGCCCCTCTTTCAGTGACCTCTGTGTGTGTGTGTGTGTGTGTGTGTGTGTGTGTGTGTGTGTGTGTGTGTGTGTGTGTGTGTGTATTTGGCCAATTGTATTTACCTAATTGTGATATACAGGAAATGAGCTACGCTCGTGGGGTCCCATCTCTGTTTCTCAATAAGTCAAATTTTGCCTTTCACTCATTTAAGTTTTTAGACTGGATGATCTTTTTGTCCAGGCTATTCCACAGGTCTATGCATCTATAAGGAAAACTATATTTTTTGATGTCCTTCAAGCAGCTTGGCTTCTTTAGTTTCATTCCGTGTCCCCTTGTTACCCTCTCATCCTACACAAACAGATTTTCTCTGTCAATTTAATCTACTCCTATCATGGTCCTGAACACTGCAATCATGTCGCCCCTCTCTCTCCTTTCCTCCAAGGAAGGCAAATCCAGCCTTTCCAGCCATATTGTGACCTGAAAACATACATAGGAATATCCGAAATAAATTTTAGCACCAAGGAAACTACGAAAGAAACCCAAGGCTACCTGCCGAAAAACATTTGGTTGGGGTACTTACCACCCGCCACCAGGCTTCATAACCCGCCACTTCAAGCAGGTTGTTCTGTGTGGTCTATTGGCAAACACTAGTGCCTAACAGAGGTCTTAAAACTCGTCCTTGTCATCCTCAACCTGCTGGAGCTGGGCGATGACTGGTGATGTGCAGTGCGGTGATGGTGGCCTACCCACCTCAGGAGACTCCGAAGACAGCCGCAAACGTATGTCTGACGGAGATTCAGCGGCTGTTGATGTGCTTCGTTGCGGGTCCGAAGGTGAAGGCAGGAAACGAGCTGGTGGTGGTGATGGTGGTGGTGGTGGAGAAAATGGGCTGGCACTCATGGGGGTCGCAGGCTTGAAGAATGAGTCGATCCTGGTCCGATGGTTGGAGCGATTGTCGGAGGATAACAGCGTCCTGGACTTCCCGCAACTCTTTCATCAGGCAGAGCGGCCCCAATTCCCTGTCACAGTGTTGGTGCTCGGCATACTCCAGCACCCCCTCCAGGTAACCATGGAGGACACTGAGACGAGGGGCTGAAGGAGTTGCAGCGGGCTGTGAGCCAGGGTCCTCATCCTCGTCCTCATCGGTCCCGCTGTTCTCTTCTGTGCCTGCAGAGGCAGCAGCAGCAGCAGCAATCTCCACATCAGACATGGTCTGGTAACCAGGATCGCTGCCGTCGTCGTCCAACCAGTCCCGCACATCACTGAAACATTGACATCCACCTGCTCTCCTGCCTGTCTGAGGCGATTGTGGAAATTATCCGCGTCAAACCTTTCAAAGTCGTGCTCGGCTTCAATTCCCTGCAGGAGATGAGACCAACCGCTTTCGAGGGTTTTGACGGAGACTTCCTTCCACGTGTTCACCCAGTTGAACATGACAGACTTCAGGTCGTAACGTCAAAAATTCTGTAAGGTCCGGTCCTCGCATGTTTCCTCCACCATGTCTTCATCCTCCAGCACCACCATCACCTCATTCAGAAACCTCCAGCAGTACAGTCTCTTGGCAGCCACGATAACACCCTGGTCCATTGGTTGAATCAGAGCAGTCATATTAGGTGGCAGAAATATGCATCTAATCCACCCTTCAAAAGCAACCAAATCCTTCTCAGACAGATGTGCAGGAGCATTGTCCAGGAGCCGGAGTGCTTTCACCTAGTCGCAAGCAATTCCATGGACCTCTGTTTCATAACGGATAACCTCCTTGATGAAATGTCTATGGAACCTGTCTCTGAAGATCTTAGTGGTAAACCAGGCCTTCAGAGAATAGTACCACACAACAGTCAGGCTATCCATCAACCCACGGAGACAACGTGGTTGTTTTGCACACCCAACAACAACGGGTTTGAGGGGGTGCGTCCAGTTAGCATTGGCACAACACAAAACAGACACACATTGTTTGGACAACTTCTGACCAGGCACAGACTTCTCCCTTTCCTCAGGCAGGGTGTTGGTGGGCAAGGAGCAGTAGAATAGACCAGTTTTGTTAGCGTTATAGACTTGACCAAGGGAAAGGCCCTCATCCTTGATCAGGCAGTGCACGTTCTGGTGAAATGCATCTACAGTAAACCCTTGATAAGCCGAACTTTTAGAAGCCGGAATCTTCAGTTAGCCGAACTCAGGCCGAGACCACGTATGAAGTAGGCCGAAATGCAAAAGTAGGGGGAGAAATGGCGCCAAGCGGACTCGTGGCGCCAGTCTGCTGCTTGCTTTTAGAGACGGTAGTTGCGCCATTCATACTGCTATTTAGTGCTGAACAGTGCTCTCCTTTTGCCTTCTGCCTTGCCATGGAAGGTTCATAGCTTAAAAGAAGTGATACTGGCACCTCTAGTCGTAAAGGAATGAAGCTAAAAAAAAAAAAAATGTGCACGTGTGACAGTGTAGTGATCATGATTAAAGTTCAGTACTATTATTACTGAAAGTGTTACATTGCAGTCTATTACAGTGATTACATTTAAGTTTAGTTCTTAATATAGAGTGAAATAAATACTGGG
>JAGKTI010004902.1:34074-47868 GCA_018397915.1 Birgus latro
GAAGATGAGTTGGAGGGATGGAGTGGAGAGGTATATGAGAGAGTAGGGGGGTTTTAGCTGGGGGGAGAGTAGTGTAATGGCAGGGGACAGGGTGACATGGAGGTGATTTGTTTGTGCCCACCCATTTCGGGTTTATGGATAGCCAGAGCCTCACGTTGGACCTGACTTTGTTTGTATGACACCTGATGGAGATGGTGGAGGAACTATGAAGATGTGGACCAGGAAGCATTTACTATGACATTAAAGTAAAATATTTACATTAATGACACTTAGCATCATACAGCCAACACATAGCTATGGTGTACTGTATTATTCTTCAGCAGTGCCAGTGATAAAAAACAGGGAATGTGGGGGGTTATATTAGGGAGAGCATGGTACAATATTTGGTACTAAAAGAGCAGCAGCTGTTAGTACAGCTCATTATGAAGGTGGAGACATCAGTCTAATAACTAAGATAACTCAGTCGTCAGTCGTAAGAAGGACATGAGTGAAGAACTGTAGGTGTTGTCATTGTTCAGTAAAATCTTAGATTCAGGGAATAATGTTGCAACAACGATAGCTGATAATGAGACAGTTTCATTGGCTGCACATACTGCATAAACCAAAAATGTGATTGGATACATTTGAGTAGTCAGTATTACATGTAATAATCAGTATAGGACAAGGTGAAAGTTCCTCACAGGAGAAAGGCTTCTGGAGGGACTTAAACAAACAACCTGTGGGATGTAGCTTTAGGAATGTGAAACTTGGTCATTGCATAGTAGAAACTGAAATTAAGGGGCAATTATTGCAAGACACGAGAGTTAACCAAGATATCTCTTTAGGAGAGAGAGATGAAATGGTTTGTAGTTTGATTATTCCTGCATGGTACTGTTTTGCTACACATACAGTAGTGTCAACTAGGAAAGTAACCTGAAAGGTGAAAGTGGTATACAGTATATCATATACAATATTTGGTACATGCTCATTTTTACCCACCTTTTCAGATTGACAAAATCAGATAAATTGTTTCATTTGCCCTCTACTCCAAGATTGGTTAAATATCCATGACCAGGATTCACCAAGTGCTGAAGCAGATCATCCTTACCACTTATGCACTTCCTTTATGATGATAAATCAGTCCGATCTCAAAAACCATTTCTTACCAATTTGCCCTGTTCTAGAACGTACGTCCCACCTTTCTGGATAATCAAGAAGGTCTCTGATTCTAAGGCTAATTCCCTCTGTCCTTCCCCTCGACCTTGAGGAGTGATTCATTATCATCAATGAAGTGAGACAAAGCTGTATGATGACCCCAGTGTAGTTCAGTACACATATACAGTATTGGTGTTACCTGAAAGATTAAAACTAGTTGTGGAGAAAAAGATGAGGTGTGCTTAGGGCAGATTCTCATGAAAGATGTCAGCAGACAATAGGGTTGTAGAGCATATGGATTAATGGTATGGTCATATGGAGAGTGGATATGAATAAGGTAGTAAAAAGAGTATTTCAATGAGTTTGTATGTGGGGGGAAGCATGGTAGACCAAGGAGAAGGTTGATGAAAATAGTAAATGAGTAAGAAGTGAGGTATGGAAGCTGAGCTGCAGGTTTAGGTTAGCTGAATGAATGAATTTATTTACAGAATAGAGGTGCATATTATGACAAGGATTTGGCCCCCCTTCTGTAGCATCACCTGACTGACCATCTGGAATGTAATGTGAAGTGCACCAAAAGAAAAAAAATGTACAGCTATTTATACTTGTCAGGCATTAAAATTCTGGGGTCCATTTAAGTGGGTATGCAGTTAGTAGTTCTCCCTGTGTCGTGCTTTCTCTTCCCTTGCTGGACCCACCCCTCTGTCCTTCAGTGAAAAGAGGTCTGACAATTTTGATGATTAGGAATGTTATGGAAAATAAAATGGCCTTATCTCTGACATAAAGAACTTACAGTCATTGCTTGTGTCTCATCCTAACTTTTGGATTAGATGAAATGCAGGCCAGCACACAGCAACCCAAGACATTTCTGGAGTTACTGGAACTTCAGACAGTGTAGCATGTGTTTTATGTAATAACAGTATCAAATATTAAAGATAATATGCATTTGCATAATGGGGTTAGGGGATGGGGGCATTCATCAATACTGTATTTGAGGGGAGAGAGGGGTTTAAGTTACTTTTGATATGAAAAATAGCTTAATGTGTGTCTTCAAAAGGAATGTTGAAACACAAGTGACATGAGATAGGTCTACGACTGGAGAGGGCAGTGTAGCCTACATGTAAAACTAAAGTTTGGCCACAAGAGAGAGAGAGAGGCAAGTGGGCGCATGAATAAGATACCATAACTGGGGGAGGGTGATGAGTTTGAGAAAATATATAGTATTGACCCAGTATTCCAGTAAGAAAATGAGACAGAAAGAAGTAAGGGTAAACCATAGTAAATGAGTGAGAGATGGGAGAAAAGAGGGGAAATTGAGGAGGTGGAAGAAGGTGAACAGGAGGAAGAGGAGGAGTGAAGGAGGCAGAAGAAGGTGAATTGGAGGAGGAGGAGGAATGAAAGTGGCAGATGGTGAATAGGAGGAGGAGGAACAGGGTTAGGGGCAGAGGAAGAGTGGAAGATAAGGAGGAAGAGGGGAAGGTCTATGATCCCTTGCACTCCCATATTATGACTAGTTATATTCTACTCTTGATCAGTTTATGATGTCCAGTAAGAAGGTGATTTGAAGTCTGATTTGAGTATTTAGATCAGGCAATTTCTTAAAAGGATGGACATAAGACAATAGCATTTATTGTTGTAGCCCTTTTTGTTACTTTGCATTTTTCTAATAGCATTCTCTTGTGGGATAATTCAAGCATACTTGTGGTAGACAATAATGGACTTTTTGGTATAATGATTCTAGCATCAATGCCAGTGATCGATAGCCAAATATCCAACAATAAGTGGTAGGTGGTGGCGACCATCATCCACTCGCTTGATGTAGTGCTGCTTACTTATTCCTTAGCCTTTATCATTCTTTTTCTGTGCCTGACCTCCT
The DNA here is from genome assembly GCA_018397915.1 of Birgus latro. NCBI lineage: Eukaryota > Metazoa > Arthropoda > Malacostraca > Decapoda > Coenobitidae > Birgus > Birgus latro. Next base: position 37,085 of record JAGKTI010004902.1, read on the forward strand.
CTCTTCCTATTTCACCCATCTTTCCTGTCACTTCTTATTGCTTTTCTTTACAGGTGGCTTTACACTGAGTGACAAGCCAAATGGTTTCGTATAAGTCAAGAAACCATTTACAACGCTGAGTGGTAACCATATAACCAAACCATACGTACTTCCTACGTGTCAACAAGTGGGTTGGTGGAGGATTAGTGCCCCTCCCTGTAAAACAAATAACTCAAAGTCAAATGGCCTCCCCTTACGGGATTATGTCGTTTGGCAATAGATAGATAGAAAGAGGGGGAGGCGGTAAGGTGCTTTTACGCAGGATGTTGGATATTCAGTAATACAACACAGGGCTAGGTGTGCGACAGCAGTAACTAAAATTGTCTTTTAATTGTTGATTACTCATCATTTGTTACCATGTGAGATGTCTGCAATTTTCTTATAGTTTAGCTTTCACAGATATAAAGAAAACTAAGGTAACGAGGAGCTACAGAAAACCTGTTTGGTAATCAGCTGAGGAACATAAACAAGACGTTCCTCCCTTTATGTCAGGCTGCAACAGGTGGGTCTTTTTTCCTGTGTTTACTACTGCTTCAGTCAACTCTGTTTATATTTATTTATAAAGATTTAATGCCGGAACGGTAGGGAAGTTATGCACAAAGTACCAAGGAAAATATAGGACATTTGATTTAAAGTTTGGCACAGTAACCCAAGGTCATTAGAATTCACACGAAAATTATTGCATAGTTATTACAAGGAAACCAAAGCAGAATAAAAGTCACAGAGACCCATTTGGTATGTCTTTAGATAAGTAATTAGACAAGGTAGATGACAAGCCATAGTATGACAAGACTACATTATTATCATAGGGTCTCCACTATTATCTTTATTTTAAAGATACTTGTTTACCAGCACTTCATGTTCCATAGGTTCTCTAGCAGAATGAATAGCACTGGTTAAGTAGCCTTGATGCTGACTTGGGCAAACACTACTCAGTAAGTGCTCACTTCATACTGTAATATACCAGGACCATGAACTGCCGTACCTAGCTCTTATAAGCTTACTCCAAATGACAGAACAACCAGTGTGATATGTTCATTTAGAAAGCAGTATTAACTTAAATTACAGTTGACAGGTTACAGCTGAGCTGTGCAACCTTTTGATTATCTGTCTATTGCCAGACACCTCATTCTTGTAAGGGGTGACCACAAACAAATCGCCTTCAAGTCACCCTGTCCAACGTCATTTCACTGCCCTACTCCCAGCTCACACCTCCCTCTCTCATACAGTATACCACTCCACTTCGTCCCTTCATTTCATCCTCGGCCTTGCCCTCCCTCTTCCCCTACTCCACCTCACTCGCATACACTCTCCTCGTTAGTCTCTCGCTTTCCATCCTCTTCACATGGCCAAATCACGTCAGTGTATTTTTCCTAATGCTTTTTATCACATCCACATCCACACCACAATGCTCCTTCACTTCCTCATTTGTCAGCCAGTCTCTTTACATAACTCCACATGCTCCCCCCTAATAACTCATTTCCACTGCTCTCACTCTTGAATTGTGTCCTTCCGGCAAGGTCCAGACATCACTTCCATACATTAGGGTTGGTATCACAATACTGTCATTCAGTGACTTTTTTTCTTCCCTGCTGTTTTCCATGATCCTTATCATTGCTTTCAAAGAACCAGCAACCTTTCTTCCTTGTTGTACCCGTTCAAGCACTTCACCCTCTAAACTTCTATCCTTACTCATCACACTATCCAAGTAGGGTACTTAAATGCACACACATTTTCCATTTCCTCCTCATCCAGCCTCACTGTACATTCAGTGGCTTCATTTCTCTCGAAGACCATAACTTTACTCTCCCCAACATTCACCTTTAGATTCCGTTTCTTACACAGTATCCCAATCTCATTCACCAAGTCTTGGAGTTCCCCTTCGTTTTCACTTTACAATACAGTATCATCCTCAAACAACAGTACAGGGATTTTTAACTCCATCCATATACATATTGAACAACCATGGGGACATGACACATCCCTGTTCCAATCCAACATTCAGATAGAAAAATTAACTCAGTTCGCTATCCACATGCACTTCAGTCTTGCAACCCTCATACATACTCTTCATGGCATTCAACAACTCCCCATTTACTCCATATATTCTTAATACTTTCCACATTCCTTGTCTGTCCACCCTATCATATGCTTTCTCCAAATCCGTGAAGGCTACATACAACTTCTTTCCGTTCTCTAGAAACTTTTCCACTAGCTAAATACCTAAGAGTGAGTATCTTATCTACACACCCTCATCCCTTCCTAAAACCTCCCTGTTCTTCTCCAACTATTACCTCTGTTATTTCCCTAATTTTGTCAATATCATACAATAAGTATCGTACCATATACTATTCCTGTTACATTAAGAAGACAGATGCCCCTATGATTACCACACAGTTCATTTTCCCCTTTTCCTTTGTATAGGGGGAATAATTATACCTGACCTCCAATCCTCCAGGACTCTACCTTCCTCCCAGGCCAATCTGCGCATCGTCCATTGCCATTCTACTATTATCTCTCCCCCTTGCTTCAGCATTTCACCACACACACTGCCAGTTCCTGGGGCTTATTACTTCCACTACTTCCTTCCTACTGATATCCTCCTCTCTTCTCACCTCCTTCCTTCTCCCAGCCATTCCCCCAACCACTTATACATGCATTACTTTAAATCTCTATGTTCAACAGTTTCTTAAAGTGATCTCTCCAAATACCCACTTTTTCTCCTTTCTCCACCAGCAGTCTACCATTTTTATCTTTCTCTCCCCAACTTACTTCTTTATCACCCTTTCTAACTCTCTTTACAGTTTTCCAGAACTTTTTCTTACATCCCGTCATCTTTACACTCAATTCCTTATCCACTCGCTTCTTACTCTCTCTCACTAATCTTTTCACCCCTCTTCCTCTCTACATATAACTCTCCTCCATCTCTTAACTTTCTCCACACCTCTGTTTCTCATCCACTCACTATATGCTTTCTTCTCTTGCTCCACAGCCTGTCTCACCTCTTCATTCCACCATGTTGTTCCGTGCACCTCTTCTGTGAATATCTTGCATACACCTTCAACGTCCCACATCTGCTCCAAATCGCTCCACCACTTCTCTTTTATATTCTGCCTTTTGTCCATAATCTTGCAACCTTTCTACCCCCCTTGTCTGGACTACTTCCTTTTGTCCTTTCCTTCTCCTACTCCTCCATTTAATTTGAACCTTGACTTTCTGGCAGCCACCATGTGGTGATCAGAAAGTCCATGCCCCCAACCTTTTGATTGTCTTTTTGTTATTTTGGTCAAGCTGCAGGAGAGTTCCCAGTAACAGTTGATGAAAATTTAATGACAAGGAATACCTTTCATTCCATAATTTTAAATATGACACCCAGATTCTGTGGAAATATCATTTATGTTACTATCCATCAATCCATCCATCATCTAATCCTGTGTTGCCCCATGAAGAGCGTAGGAGTCCGGGGCTAGGCAAGTTGGTCCTGACATTTAAGATGTTATTAAAGATTGTATAATTCATTCAGGACACCCTAATTCAGCAAAATTAACATATTACTCACGAGCATGAAGTAAGTTTTGTTGATAATGGCAGTGGCGACCTATGGAAGGCAATGGGTTGATTCACACCCAAAACTCATTCATCCCCAAATTGTGTAGGTATGTTGGGTTAGGGTAAATTAAATTAGGTTTGGTGAATTAGGTCGGGTTAGTTAAGTAAGTAAGGATGAATGATTGGTAACAGACAGGCTTTGGATCCAAATCAACCTAAAAGTCCAACATGACAAGTGACCGTCTACCATAGTTTGCATGTAAAATTTGGTGGTTTTATAGTTGATATCTCCAAAATTACGACTTTCTGCAACTTTTTAAAGCCATCTCAGTGATAATTTTGTTGCAGTTTATTGAGGAAAAAATACAGTTGTAAATTTTATGCATGAGAGCTCTACAGCAGTTTCACCATTATTTATTTATTTAGTCTATTTATTTACAGGATTTGATTTTTTTTTTTAAGGACATCACATTTATGGATTTTGTGGTTATTATAATATGCAGTGTATCTGTCATGTAAAATTACGGCTTCTTCCGAAAATGTATACAATACCAAAACACCAGATTCCTAAGAAATACAGTAATCCCTCGATTATCCAGACATTCATTATCTGAACAGCCCATTATCCAGATGCTGTGATCTGGCTGTTCAAAACCATTATTCATACATTTTTCCATTTTATCTGGGCAAAAGCTTGCGTTGGGTGGAAATTACCGGTATGGCCGAGGAAACATTTTCATCTGGCAGGGCTGTTGTTTTCATGTTTTTTTCATGTCGCTGCAGGGTATGGCCCTGCAGTGGTGATGGCTTGCCTGTGGTTGATGGGTCTGCTTGACCATGGTAATTACTTGGCTGTGGTTTATAGGTCAGCTTGACCAAATAGAGTAGTGTAAGACACCAGGAATAAGTGTTGTACAGTGTACTGTAGTGACTTTTACAATGGCTTTCAATGTTAGGGTATGTGTCAAAGGGGGCCAGGGTAGAAGTCCATTATCCAGATGGATCCACTATCCAGACATGTCTTTGGTTCTGTTACATTGGATAATCGAGGGATTCATATAATATTGGAATCAGTATGTTGGATAATTCAAAGTCAGCTTTATTCTGTGACATTTCTTCTGCAAGTTAAAAATAAGTGAGATATTGTGGGGTCTTTGATATGTATCTCTTCTAGTGGTCTGTTTATGTTTAGTCTATTAAAAATGATGCTTTTTTGTTTCACAGTGGTGCATTATGGTCATAGGCAGTATGCTTTGTTTTCATTGGTGCATTATGGTCCTGAATCAGCCAGTGAAAGGGCTGGAAGTAGGTCTGTCTTATGTTTTCAAATTTTAAGTTCAGAGTCAAGATGGACTCAATGTTTGGTAAGTGCATTTTGCCCACAGTTGATGATTAGGAATAAGATTGGGAATTAGTTTCAGTTAGGCTTGAATTACTGTACTCAGGTCTAGGTTGGGTTAAGTGACATTAAGGTAGGTTAATGTCTCAGATGGCCTGTAATTCATTTGTTTCTGTTTATTTTCACCATTAAGACTAGAATGTTGAAGTAAATTTTTTCATAGCCATATCATCACTTTAACCCACCCAGTCCCTACTGGTTTTTTACCCAGCCTACCCCCAGATCCCGACCGATTTTCAACTTTTTTTGGCGGGGGGGACTCAAACCTCCGTTTTTGGTGAGAAACATCGAAAATTCATAGAGAAATCGCCCTCCTGAGGTTAAAAATGTTGATACAGGTGTCATTTAGCCTTACGTTTTCCTTCTTTTTCAGGGTACCTGGCTAAAGAAAATGAACTATGGAAGGGTTAACTAATTCAAGCCACTTTAAATTACGTATTTATTTTTTTATTTGGTACGAATTTATGTGTAGTACAAGTCTGTATTGGTTTTCACACAATAATATAGGCGATAAAAGGATTGTTCACTCACCCAAAGCCCCAGTTTATGCCATCTTCCATTACGACATTACCACCTCATCACTTCTGTTTGTTTCTACCTCTAGCTTCCTTATTTCTTTGTCCTCTACCTCAGGAATCACTTTCACCTTGAACTTCGTAATTGGAGAGACCATGGAGCAACATACCTTTACTGGCCAGGTTACTGCTAACAGGTGAATTGCCTAGTGTGGGAGGAGGGGAGGAGGGTTAGGTGGGGCCAGGCAGTATCCCCGCTTGACAGCAGGTAGAGGAAGGTCTCCCACATATGCCTACCAAAAATCACCTGCGAATGTTGAAAAATGTGCGCACAGTGGGGCTTGCAATTGAGTGACGTACGATGCGCGTCGGTGGGTCTGTCCGCGGAAAAAAGTAGCGACGTGCATCGTACGTTGGTGGGACTCGACCGGTTAAAGACCAGACACTATCTTGCTTACTGGTAGCTACAGTACTTTCTATTTGCAGAAGAAGTGTCACAGGAGAAGGTTGACTTAGAACCTCCCAGTGTATTGATTTCCATTATTATTTCTTTGGAATCTGTTGTCATGGTTTTGTAAACATTCGCCCTTTTTTCATCTCTAAGCTTCTTTCCCATACAATATTTGTTTGTTTGCACTCAAGCCCCACAAAGGATGCCATTTTTACCTCAGTACTCAGACAGATTAGATTAGGGTAGGTTAGGTTAGATTAGTTTAATAAGATTTGTTAGAGAAATATTCTTTTGTCTTTCCTTCATTCTTTCTTCTTCCTTCTGTCTATGGGTGACTCTAGAGCACTGAGTGACAAGCCAAATGGTTTCCTGTACACCAGGAAACCATTTACTACACTGGGTGGTAACCTTATAACCAGATTATGGTGCCTGGTGGTTTAATGGGTAATGAAAGTGCTCCAGTCGGATTGAGCCTGTGGAGGTTTATATCCATGGGATGGTTGGGGTTAATTGCTCACGTGATGCCTCTCAGGGGTGGTCATTCTCATCTCAAATGTCGTGACCGACTTGCCTAGTCCCAGGCTTCTACACTCCTCATGGGGCAATGCAGGATTAGATGATGATGATGATGATGAGAGATATATTTGCTGTATAGTGAAAGCTTCATTTTCCAGTAGCTAAGGTGTTTGTAGTTATGGTAAACCATTTCCAAGCAGGTGCGTTAATTCCAACTATATTATTACAGACTCATGATATGAAGAAAAGTACTTTTGGTACCTATGCAACACTGTTGAATTTTGACTGCAGAAAGTGGTTGGGAAAAATTATATATACTGTATACCTATTATACTGTATACCTATTTTGGGGTATTGAAGGAGGCCACCAATTTGCCTGTGGCAGCCTGTAACTGACTGGATGTGTCGACTCCCAACTGTCTCACTGACATGATGCATCAGTTATTCAGACCCATAGGAAACCTAACAATCCACCTTAACCTATTCTTCCATAGCTGGGGGGCTTTCCCCCCCAAACCCCCCATAATTTAATTACCTAGGATTGTCACTTAACCTAACATTGAAAAGCCCCCAAATACCCATCAGGCCAAATCTCAGTCTAAGTCGCAACTTGCTAAACCTATCATAACCGAAGCTAACCTGTCCTAACTTAATCAAGTGAAATTATCCAAACCAAACATCTTGGTAGAGAATTTGAAATTATGCCAAAAGTTAGACATGCATATGGAGTTTGGCAGAAAGTTCTGCTCTTGGTGGCAACTTTATCGGGGTGGCAGTATGTGTGATATAACCAAGTCTGTACATATTACACAGGTAATATTTAAAAAATTTCTGGTATCTGTGGTAATCTACAAAGCATAACAAGGTAACCTGTGAAAAAGTAATTTCAATAGGAAATAAGGAAAAGCTGTGCCCATTTGGCAAAGAATTGATGTTTATGTGTTAGTTGTTAAAAGTGGTAATATGAGTGTACTGGCCTAAAATTTACTTTGCATTTTCTCAGGGGATAGGGGTCACTACATATCTATATGATAAGTTTAAGTACAGTGTATGATATATTTTTAAGACTGTAGCACTGAAAAAAGTATTATTCTCATTTCAGCTCATTGTCAGAGCTGTTGTTTTGGGTGTGTTAGTTAGACCTTATGCGTACAAATCCCATTGGTTCTATAAGACTTCCACCAGAAGTCAACACTGTGTTAGTAGTGTGCTTTTCTGTTGTGGGGTATGCGGCCACAGCATGTGCCTGGCTCAGGGAAGATGGACACCCCTGCCCTGCATAGTCCTGGGGCACCCTTGGGCAAGGTGTAGCACCCATTAGCCCACCAAAGGGTAGTACAGTAATCCCCTGATTGTCTGTCATTATTCATCCAAAGCCTTGTCAGATAATGCTGTACTACCCTCCAGTCCCACAATGGGAAGCATAACCTCTACAAAAACTCTATATTGTACTGTGTAACTGTCCAAACATAGAAAACAAGAAAAATTGAGTTTCTGTGATACACAATACAGTATTTTACAGTACAGTAAAATGTACAGCTACTGTATACAGGTATACCCCAGTTTAATAATGGAATTGGCTAAGTAAAAATGCATCATTAGGCGGAGTATCATATCAAGGTAGATTTAACATGTAAAGTATAGGGATGTGTTTTTGAGCCTTGGGTTTCCCCCCAGCCAAGTCCTAAACCCACCCAAATGAGTCCAAAAACAAGTTTAAAGTCAATCTAAATGGCCTAACGACTGTAAAAGAAGCTAACGTTTGTTGAACACCAGTAAATAACTCACTAATTCAACAACAAAAATCTGAAAATTGTCAAATATAAGTCTGGAAAAACTCAGGCTTAGTAAACTGTATCCCAAAATGACAGTGTTCACCCCACCTAGGGCAAAAACATTTTAAGTCTAGAAACAGTTTATAAATCAACCTAAACACTCAATTTTAGTCTAAAATATTATCAAAATTGGTTTAAAAAAAACAAAACCTATTGCTAAACTGGGGTTTGGCCATTGTTAGGTGGAGTATGGTAGTATTTCTTCCCCCATCGTTAATTCAAGGTATCGCATCTAGAGGTATCGTATATCGAGGTATACCTGTACTGTACTCACTATACTGTAATACTGTAAAAGATTGTGTTGATTATTCCAGTGTGTATAGTGGTGCACTGTCAGTTACTGTTAATGCCGTAAGAAACAGATACATGTATTACTTTAATTCAGCCAGATTTTTGCTCGTTGGACGATGACGTTTGTCAGTTAATGCAGCATCAGATAATCAGGGGATTACTGTACTGTATGTGGATAGTTACCATCATCTCAGGGGATACTGCCTTGGGAGTGATGTGGGACCAAGCTCTGGTAGCTGGCCTTGCACAACACTCCCAGGCAGGAAGCTCAGCCACATTTATCAAGTAGCGAAAGTTCAGGGTGAGAGTACTAGTAGTACATATTTCCTAAACAGAGCTCATTCTCTATTGGGCTGTGTCTCCTCAATTTTTTCTGCACCTAGCCACATGGTAATACATTGTTCTGACCCTGGCAAGGTGTTGTCTGCCACAGGAAGGCAGCTGCTTGCCTGTGGTCGATGGTTCTCCCTCGGCCAGACTGACCAAGGTAGAGTAAGAACAGCAACAACAACAACAGCTGTTTTGTTGTTGCAGTTTGTTTTTTCCAGTACATGAAGTATTAAAAATTCTCTATGAAAATTTGGAAATTGGAAATTATTTACAGTTTGCTGTCTGGAGGTGCAAATGAGTTTCTTTAACTTACCCTTGTGCTATTAATCTAGAGCAAATCAGATTGAGCTTGAAAATTAAGGATTATTAATGGGTAAAATAGGCACTGTAGGCAAAGATATGATGATAATTAATGTGTAAAAATAGCGTAAGCAAAGATGATTTTTCCACTGGTTTTATATGCATTCCAAAATAATATGAGTATTAGTGCTTCTTCATCCCACAGCTTTCCTGGGCACACATTTAGATCACTTTGCATTGCTTTGATTTTGCATGGTGCAGTGATGGTGTTTCTTTACTTCCTTCCCCCCCCCAAACTTCCCTTCATCCATTCTCCATCACCAAAAGATAATTTCTCTGTCTGGTGCCACCTATATCTTTCTAAATGCTTAGCCTTTAACTTTTGTTTTACATTTTTTTCCTTATATATATATATATATATATATATATACTGTATATATATAATATCTATCTATCTATCTATAGCCGAACGCCCTAATCCAGCAAAGGGTGGCTGCAGACAAAACGCCTCCAAGTTGCTCTGTCACCCACCATTTGCCTATCCTCCCCCCAGCTCACCCCCCCCCTCCCTCATATACCTCTCAACTCCATCCCTCCACCTCATCCTCGGTCTTCCCCTCCCTGTCACTCCCTTCACCCCACCTGCATACACCCTCTTAGTCAGTCTTTCTTTCTCCATTCTCTCCACATGTTCAAACTACCTCAGTGTACTTCTCCTAATCTACCCCTGGGGGTAGGGGGTTTTTCAAGAATTCTCCCCCAGTATCCCTGCTTGTCGTAAGAGGCGACTAAAAGGGTTGGTGGCGGGTTAGTGCCCCACCCCGTAAAAACAACTAACTTGTAGGAGGAGGCTGTAGCACGGGCCGAACAGGGTAGTACTCCCGAGGGGAATGGAATGCTGGTGATAGGGAGAGCTGGAGCTCCTTTCACTAGCTACCTAATCATCCTCCTTTGCTGACCTTTTCAGTGTGACAGTAACATGGAGAGTAGACCAGCATACTCTCCCAATCATTTCCTCTAACTATCCTATGCACTACACCACATGCGCTTTACATATCACACAACGTACCCCACTACGTTACAGGGGTTGACGCCAGCAAGGGCATGTGGCCAGAAAACTTTGCCCCCGCTACCTAGTGGCGGACTTTGGGGGGAGGCTTGACTGGGGTTCCGCCGGCACAGATCATGGGTCCGGGACGAGATGGGGCTCGAACCTGTGCTAGAGGGTACAGGGCATTGCGGTTCCCAGGCTGCCGCTTCCGCTCATTAGAGAGGGGCCCGAACCTGGGAGTAGCGCCCCAGGAGGCTGCCCTATCAGTGGGTGTATAATGGCGGGGCAGTTGCAGTGCCAAGCCGCGCTTGGAGGGTGTCCCTGCAGGTGTCCTGGCAGGGTGCCCCGAGGCCACTACCACAGCCACTAGTAAGCTGGTGGGCTAGGGGTCCCAGATCCATTGCCTGGACCTGGGTCTGTGCAATGGGTCGGGCCTTTGGAATGTTTACCCCCCTTTATCTTACCGACTATGACTATGAACAAAAACAAGCACCAAAGCAAGCCTGAC
>JAGKTI010004903.1:0-17119 GCA_018397915.1 Birgus latro
CTCTCCAACATATTGCGTGAGGTTTCTGGATGTGGAAAGATCAAAATGAAGTGTTTCGTCGACAACAAGAGTCTGGTGGACGCCCTTTACTCCTGTAAGAGCGTAGAAGACAGGAGATTGCACATTGATTTTGCTGTGTTGTGGGACATGTTGGAGCGAGGGGAGATTGATGAGGTATCCTGGGTGGATACATCACAACAACTGGCTGATTGTCTCACCAAGAAAGGTGCCTCGACCGAGCGACTGCGTGCAGCAGTCAGCCGAGACTAGAAAGTTTATATTTTAAGAGACATCACATATCTGTATGTGGTCACAGACTGGGTCTTGATAGTAATTAAACAAAAGTCTATGTATTGGATACATAGTGTGCATCAGACGCAAATAGACCATCCAGCTTCATCCTTGGAATCTTCTGTCAAATTAAGAAGAGAGAACGAGAGTGTTAGTGTGTGTGCGCACGCACACATCTAAGTCACGAGTGATGACGTCATCGGAAGGTTCCTGTGGTATGCAACCGGGAGCCTTGGCAGTTCACGTCGTGACGCCCGTGAGTGTGGTTGTCTAGTTCCAACAGAATGTATGTGGAATACAGAGAGTGGACAGGATACGAAATAATGTGATTCGTGAAAGATGTGGATTGAGGAAGTCTGTGGACAGTGGACACCAGAATTGAAGTGCACTGAGATGGTATGGTCATGTGGAGAGAATGGATAACATAGAGTGGTGAAAAAGGTATAAAAAAGGTATATTTGAGCAAATTTGAAGGAGGGAGGAGGCGAGGTAGGCCAAGAAGGTGGAGAGATATGGTGGATGAGTGTGTGAGCAAGAGAGGTTTAGAAATTGGTGAGGCTAGGGAATTGACAAGAGATCAAGCTGGCTGGATGAATATTTTGAGGAGAAGCGCATGGTCAGGGATTTGGTACCCCTTTCTATTGTGACAGCGTTCGGATTGACTCTGTCGGATACGTTTATGTGAAGCTGCAGAACGTGGTGAATGTTTTTGACATATCCAATAGAGCCAGGATTCCGGGGGCTTGAATAATGAGTGAATGGGAGTGTGTCCCATTGGATTGGGGAGATTTGGGCTGTCTAGACATTGTTACTCTTCACCCTGCCCTAGGGTGGGAAAGGAGGTCTGGATGATGATGATGAAGGATGATAATATTAATACTTTTATAAACTTTTATTTAACCCGCCCAGTCCCCCTGACGTACGATGCATGTCACAATTTTTTTTCATGTCGAGACCCACCGATGTGCATCGTATGTCAGTCATTTGCAAGGTTCGTCGTTTGCACATTTTTCAAGATTCGCGTGTGATTTTTGGTAGGCATATGTGGGAGATAGTGGTAGGTGGTGGCGGCCATCATCCACTCACTTGATGTAGTGCTGCCTACTTCTTCCTTAGCCTTATCATTCTTTTTCTGTGCCTACCCTCCTCTCTTCCTATTTCTCCCATCTTTCCTGTCACTTCTTACTGCCTTTCTTTCTTTTACAGGTGGCTTTACATTGAGTGACAAGCCAGATGGTTTCCAGTAAGCCAAGAAACCATTTACAACGCTGGGTGGTAACCATATAACGAAACCATACGTGCTCCCTACGTGTCAACAAGTGGGTTGGTGGAGGGTTAGTGCCCCTCCCCGTAAAATGAATAACTCAAAGTCAAATGGCCACTCCTTATGGGATTGTGGCATCTGGCAATAAATAGATAGATAGATATGTGGGAGACCTTCCTCTATCCCTAGCCAGGCGCCAACATTGCCTGACCCTGATCAATCTCCCCCCTCTCGGAGGGTGCACGATTTTCTCGCAACTCACCTATTAGCAGTGACCTGGCCAGTAAAGACACGTAGCACCACTGTCTCTCTGACAACAGAATTCAAGGCGAAAGTGATTCCTGATGTGGAGGACAAAGATTATGTGGCACCAGAGTTAGTAATGAACAGAAGTAGTGAGGAGGTAACATCACTAAGTTAGGTGCAATATGTTGATGTATTTGATAATGGAACAATGCTTATGTCGCCTATATTATTGTGTGAAAAGCAATATACTCTTGTACTACATATTAATTCATTCCAAATAAATAAATATCTACGAGGCTGTGAGGTTTTGGTTAAGTTTCCCTCGCAAAGGGAGCGTATTTTATGTAGCGCGGCATGATAAAAAACGGTAGTCTGGTGAGGGATCTCTTACCTGTTTAGAATATTTTTCACTTCAGACTGAGTGCTTTTTTGCTGAATTTTCGATGTTTCTCACCAAAAGTGAAGGTTCAAGCCAAAAGAAGACGAGTTGAAAATTGGTCGGGTTCTGGGGGTGGGTGGGGTAAAAAAGAGGTCGGGACTGGTTGGGTTAATATTCAGTGATCAAGTGATCTAGGCCCATTTGCCATCCGATTTGGAGAAAAAATAAAATATGTGGCTGGGATGCCTCTCGCCTGCGTGATTACTGGTAGCAGTGATTATTATTTGGTATTAACCTCTTATGTCCACAATTATTTCTGGCAGGTATTCCCCCTGCTGCCGCAATTCGGGGGTGTTTTGGCGACTTTCACCAAGGGCAAACTGATTGTGTTCTGGCTGAAGAGGAAGAAGTTACACACCTGACAACGCAATCCGCACCCCTGTAGGCCTAATGGTTACTGCACAATCGCGCATCAAGTTAAAAAAAGTTTATGATAGTTGCCCCTCAAAAACAATAAAAAACGTGAATATTTTGATAACTACCTATTTTTCGTATTGAAACAAGTAATTTCAGAGTGTTTTGTCGCACCAGCCATGAAAACAGGTGTATGCAGGTGTGGGGAGATGAAGTAGGCTGTGGGGAGTAGGCCTATAGGTATGGGGGTTGGCATGAAAAGAAAGCACTTCAGTGTGTTCTGTAACATCTTGGTAGCCTGATACCTCTCAGGAGTCTGTAGGGAGTGGGAGAGTAGTGAGGGACAAGGAGGGAGGGATGGGATGGGGTTCGGGGGGGACACAAGGCTAGCAGTTTGGGAGGAGGGGCGAGAGTGGGTGGGAAGGGACACAGGTGGTGGTGGGAGGAGAGATGCAGGTGCGTGGAGGGGTGGGAGGGTGATGGGGGACAAAGAGGGAGTGAGGGAGTTTGGTAGAGGGTGGTATGGAGGCAGCCCAGTAGGGGGGTGTCCCCCCACTGCCTGGGTTGGTGCGATGCCACCTCTGGGGTGAGTTCTGATTGGCCTGAAGCTTCGTACATCATAATCTGGATGGAGCAAGTGTTCCGCAGTTTTTTACAGGCCCCGGTCAGTTGATGCAATTAGGCAGTTTGGGATAAAACTCTCATTGCATCAGTTGATGTGATTAGGCATTAAGGGGTTAATACTATTTATAATCTGTGATCAGTTTGTTATGCAAATGCTGTGTGATTAATGTATCTTTACATTTCTTTTTCTTTTTTTCTTTTTCAAGTATGTGAATGGGTGTGTGGACCAATCCACACTTCCACAACTGCACCTTCGCACACCATTTTACACTTCCGCACAGTGCAGATGTGTGGCTGGTGTGCAGAACTTGCCCATCACTGATAGGTAGATAGATAGTATGCATCATGAGTCAGTTTTAATCCACTTATGTGTATTATGGTGCTTGAAGCTCTCTCACGTAACTTCATAACTGGACTTCCATGAAATGTGTTGTATGCTGATGACATGGTGTTCGTCACGGAGGACGAGTGGGTTCATTTAGTTTTTCGTTTCGTTTTTGAAGGCTCCAACATGCTTGCATGTGTCGGCCTTAGTCACCTAATGGCGGCTCTCCACGCTGCTCGATCTCTGGCAGCCTCCCTATTCAGTCCCTTAACCCTTAAGTCACATTTAATGACCTCATCCCATGTCTTTCTCGGTCTACCCCTCCCAACCCCTCCCCCAATATTGGAAATAAATTTAAGTGGACACGTGGAATGGGGTGTGCAAGGGTTTGAGAGTAAATGTGAAATAAAGGATCCCTTTATTGGAAATATGTTAATGTAATGCTGCATGGTAGTGAAGGTAGTGAGACTTGCGCAGTAAAGGTGGATATTTGTAGGCTTAAATGTACAGAGATGATGATCATTAGACTGATGCATAGCATCCTTGACTGACAGGCTTGGAGGAGTTAGGACTGCAAATGAAGAATTAAGGGGACAGTTGGGGCTTGAATGTACAGTATTACTATTGTTGTGAGAAGGTATACATTGAGGTGGTTTGGTCATTTGGAGAGGATGGAGCATGGGTTTGGCCATGAGGACAGAGAATGACAAATGGGTGAGGAGGGTGAGAGGTGTGAATGTTGGGTGTTGCAAGAGGCAGACTGAAAAAGGCTTGGGATGAAGTCACAGAGTGTGACCTTAGAGATTAGGGACTGAATAGAGAGACTGTTAGAGACCAAGTGCCATGGAGAGCTACAATAAGGTGATCTAGGACAACACATGTACGTACAGTAGACCCTTAGTTTATGTGGCACGATTTACACTGGAATAAGCCCAGTAAACATGAAAAAGAAAAAACATGCACGGGAAAATCCCAGAAGTCAGGCCGTCCTCAGCCCCTCCCCACCCCACCTTGCCAAGTTCTACTGTCAGACAAAGTATTTTAATATTCGCCCCATCTAGAATGAACAACCATTGTCCTTTTGTAGGATTTGCTAAAACATATGATCAAAGTCATCATGGCTAAAATTATGGGATGGGAAACTATTTGTACTTGACATAGCTCCCCCCCATAACACACACACACACACACACACACACACACACACACACACACACACAGTCATCCACAGTCATCCACTGCCTCTTGTCTCTTTCATCTTTGCCACCACTCACTCTGTACTTTTTCTTCTTTCAAGAAAGTTTTTTTTGTTACTTTATGCTTCAAAATAGTTTCTCACCTACTTTGAGGTAGAAAAGTCGTCATCTGAAGATACCCCCTTTCTAGAGACCCAAACATTGTTCCATCTCCTGGCTCTCCTCTCCTTTCACTGATCCACATGGTGAACAAGCCTACACCTTTTTTCTCCTTAATGACCTAGAGCAGCTTGTACAGCACCCTACCCGTATCCCTGACCACCTTGGAGAGAGCTTCAACATAATTGATCTCTTCCTTACAACTAATCCTTCAGCTTATACTGTTAATCTTTTTTCTCTGTTGGGCTCCTCCGATCATAACCTTATTATCTTAACCTGTCCTATCGCTCCTGTGCGGCCTGGGGACCCTCCAAAGAAACGTCATCTGTGGCACTTTGGAGCTGCAGATTGGGAGGCCCGCAGGCAGTACTTCTTTGATTTTCCATGGAATGATTATTGCTTCCATGGCCGGGAGCCATCTGCGTGTGCCTTACGCATTACGGAGGTTATTCTCTCAGGCATGGAAGCATACATTCCTTTCTCATATCCTTTGTCTAATGCAAGAAAGCCTTGGTTTAATCACGCTTGTTCTAATGCTGTCCGCAGCAAGGAGAGGGCCTACAAAAGGTACCGGAGCCAACCCACCCCTGAATCACACCTTTCTTATGTTTCTGCCCGGAATCGTGCTAAGTCTGTTCTTCGTTCTGCTAAAAATAATTTCATCCGCACTAAATGTTCTCAACTCTCCAACTCGAATTCTTCATGCTCCTTCTGGCACCTTGCCAAAAATCTTTCTAACAACTTTACCTCATCATCCTTCCCTCCTCTTTTCTACTCTGATGGCTCTGTAGCTGTTTCTCCTACTGATAAAGCAGATCTCTTCGCTCAGACTATATCCTCCAATTCCACCTTAGACGATTCCGGTGTTGTTCCTCCATCACTTACCCCCTCTGACTTCTTTATGGCTGACATTAAAATTTCTTCAGCTGATGTATTTACAGCCATCACTGGTCTCAATACTAACAAGGCATATGGGCCTGATGGGGTCTCTCCTGTTGTCCTCAAGAACTGTGCTTCAGTGCTTACACCCTGCCTAGGTAAACTCTTTTGCCTTTGTCTGTCAACTTGTACCTTTCCTTCTTGCTGGAAGTTTGCTCTCATTCAGCCAGTCCCAAAGAAGGGTGACCATTCCCAACCCTCTAACTATCGTCCAATTGCTTTAACATCCTGTGTTTCAAAAGTGTTTGAGTCTATTCCTAACAGAGAAATTTTAAAGCATCTTTCCTATCACAACCTTCTTTCTGATTGTCAGTATGGGTTCCGTCAGGGACGCTCCACTGGCGATCTTCTCACCCACCTTTTGGACTCCTAGTCATCCTCCTTTCGGGACTTTGGCGAAAGCTTTGCCATTGCACTTGACATTTCAAAGGCTTTTGGTCGAGTCTGGCATAAATCTTTAATTTCTAAACTGCCCTCTTACGGTTTCTATCCTTCTATTTGTGCCTTCACCTCTAGCTTCCTTTCTGGTCGTTCTAGAGCTGCTGTTGTAGACGGCCGTCGCTCTTCTCCTAGATCTATCAACAGTGATGTTCCTCAGGATTCAGTCCTATCACCAACTCTTTTCCTTTTATTCATCCATGACCTTCTAAGCTGTACCTCTAACCCTATCCACTCGTACGCTGATGATTCCACCCTTCACCTTTCCTTTCGGTTCCCACAACGTCCATCTCAGCAGTTACTTTAGCAAACAAGGGATGAGGCTATGGCACACCTAATGTCTGACTTGGTTCATATCTTTGTCTGGGGCAAAAATAATCTTGTTGTTTTTAATGCATCAAAGACTCAATTCTTACACCTATCAACCCACCAAAATCTTCCACAGGAGTACCCACTGATGTTTAATAATATGTACAGCTCGCTCCTGCATCATCCTTAAACATTCTTGGGGTTTCATTCACTAGGGATTTATCTTGGATGGAGCATATTACATCTCTTGTGAAATCTGCTTCCAAGAGATTAGGTGTACTAAGCCGACTCCGAACCTTCTTTACCCCTGCACAGTTGTTGACTTTGTACACGGGTCGCCCCTGTTTAGAGTACAACTCTCATGTGTGGGGAGGTTCCCCATGTGCAGCCCTTCTCAATAGGGTGGAGTCAAAGGCTTTTCGTCTCATTAACTCTCCTCTTACTAGCTCCCTTCAACCTCTGTCTCTTCGCCGCACTGTTGCATCGTTATCTCTTTTCTGTTGCTACTTCAGTGGCTACTGTTCCTCTGAACTGTCTGCTTGCATCCCTCCACCTCTGCGACGGGCACGTAGCACCCATCAAGCAACAACCTCTTATCCCTTTTCTGTCCAACTCTGTAATGCAAGAGTTAACCGTTATTCCCAGTCCTTCATTTATGCAACTGGTCAACTCTGGAACTGTCTTCCTCTGTCTGTATTTCCTACTTCCTATGATCTCCAGTCCTTCAAACGCAGTGTGTCCAGGCATCTCGAAATGATCAATGGATCTTTAATTTGGCTCTCTTTTTGTATTGTTTTTGTTTGTTCTTGGAAGGAACAGTTTGCGGGCCCATGGCCTTTGGTTCCTTCTTCCTTGCATTAAAAAAAAAAAAAAAACTTTGTATACCCTAATTACCTGTTTTTTATGCCCAGTGATGTTCCTATACGGTTTCTGTGCAGTACAATGAATGTTAGGTATAATCAAGGATCAGCAAAAATTTTTGATAAGGGCCAAAGGGGGACTGGAAAAATTTCCAGATTTCACCATACCAGTTAGCCATATAACATGGATTTCAGTGGCATGGTTTGCCTGTTTTGATTTGCACAGTAAAATTCCCATGAGACTTTAGATGCTTAAATTGCGGGTGTATTGTATGCTGGAACTTTTTTAAATAAACAAAAATGAATGAAAAATTACTACGGATTTACTAGCAAAAAGCATGTTAAAATAAAGACTGCTTACAATGACGATGTTTCATATTTGGCTATTTTGTGTAAAGATAAATGGTGAAACAAATCTCTCTCTCTCTCTCTCTCTCTCTCTCTCTCTCTCTCTCTCTCTCTCTCTCTCTCTCTCTCTCTCTCTCTCTCTCTCTCTCTCAGTACAACTTTTACTTGTTTGCCAAATGAACATATCCCATTTGTATGGAACTAGATTAGGGATATGGAACATTATTTTGAACAAAAACTTCGTGGTAATAATGTACCTTCATACAGTACATGGCATATATTTCAGGAAGCCATCAAGTACCTGTTTCCTTCCGGCCTCTTTGAACCCCGTGCGCGACCCCTGATGAAACATCCAGATCAAGTGTTTGCCAAGAGGAAAGATGCTGAATTTGATGAAGCTGGACGCCCATTCCACACCCTGTTTTATACTGGCATACCTGGCTACTACCAGGCTCTTCACGTATGTGTTTTCCTAATTTTATTCCATCCATCATCTGATCCTATGTCGCCCCACAGAGGAGTGTAGGAGCCCAGGGCTAGGCAAGTTGGTCCTGACATTTAAGATAATATGTTATTAAATAGCAGTATGCCCTCCATCAACATGAGGATTGTCTTAATGAAGATTATTCAATACATCCTGATTTAATGGACACTATGTAACAGACTGGTTTTTCCAGATACTAACCTTTTTGGACTTGGTCCCAGTGAAACAGACTCCCATCTGTTATAACCATATATTTTCTTGAATTTTGTGCATTTATTTTGTCTTGGAGGAGTCACCATACCTTATGAATCATTCCAACTGGGAATAGAAGCAGTACTTCAGCTCCTCAGTTCACTGAGTTTAGGATGATTCCTCTTGTTACTTGGGTGATATTCAGAGTAGTTCAGGGCCTCTTTTTAGGTGCCTCCAAAAGGAGAAATATTATGGTAATTATTTATGTCCATTGCTATATAATCAAATTGAAGTTTGAAAATGTTGCTTTGGAAATTATTTGCTTTATTGCATATTTAGATAGTATACAGTTTCTTGGAATATCTAATTGGCTTTGTAATAGCATGTTTATATTACCCTCTTTAAGATGTTCAAACCTGAAGAAGGTTGGCTACAGTATGCCATGACATTTTAGTAATTAATATTGTCTTTTTCATTGTTCATACAGGACCTTTCTGGGATAATTCGAGAGTTGGATAACTTTTCTGACCGCATGGTGCGCTACAGTGTACATCAGGATAAGGAAAGAGCATTGTAAGTTGATTTGTCTATTTACTTTTATTATAGTGCATTTAACCTGGCAAAGATCCCTAATAGCTTTCAGCTTGGTTGATGGCTTAGAGAAGTCTTATTGGAGGGTCATTGTGACCAGTAACCATGGAGATGCACATCTTCCCCTTAACTAAGGCTTATCAGATTTCATGCTACCGTGACTTACTATTTAGTTGTGTGGGAGTGACCTAGGTAAAAATAAAAATTACTACAATCATCTCAAATGTTGCACAGTACACCTTTTATAGAAATAATGTACTCTGAAGCTGTGAGCACATTACAGTCAAGTCTCCTTATACGTCAGTTCGTTCTGTGATAAGTGGTTATCCCTACCAGTATTCCATATGATGGGGATATATAAATTGCCCATCTGTCCATCTTTCCATCTGGGCCTATATCTTGGAAAATTCCAGGTGGATTGGCTTCGTATCACACACAAAGATGAGTACACCATATGTTGCATTTGATGCCTGTATATATAAAATTGCCATATTGTCTGTACTTGACGAGCTAACCCTTATAAGTAAAGTCTGTCTTGTGTTATATATTGGAAACTTCTTTCTGGGTTCTATTTATATCTTACAGAAAGATAGAGTATGAGTCCTGTTTAATGTCTTAATATATGAAATTGCCTCATTGTAAATATTTTACAAGCTACTGTATTTCCATAGAAGGAAACTAATCTATAAATAGCTTTATCTTGGAAACTACTTGCTGGATCATCTTCACTTCTTAACCCCTGATTGCATATAACATTCCAGAAATGCCGATCAGTAGACTGTGCCGTACATTCTGGAAGAGCCAAATGAAATATTGTCAAATTTTTGGTAATTTTTCATGCCTAGTTCATGCATATTCCTGATGAATGGGCCGCGAATCTTCAGTGTAGAGTGTGAACTTTGCCTCACTAAAACATTATCATGTTTGGTCAGGTATAAATGGGTCAAAACACATGATGAAAACATTATTTTTTTAACTGGTTTTCCCACACCACGGACTTAGGAAATGGTTAGGGCTGCTGCAGCCTGGGGGTTAAAGAAAGATAGTATATGAGTCCTAGTTAGTGTATGAGTCCTAGTTTATGCCCCTATATATGAAATTGCCATATTATTAGTGTATATCCATATATTCTTTTACCACATGATGGTGATATGTCTTTGCTAAAGGCTTGTTTAAAGTTAGACCCATTTTTGGAATAACGGTTAGAAAATTATTATGAATTTGCTAGAACGATAATTGTGACAGCCGCCACCGAGAATCTCATGCGACGGGTGACACACACAAGCCAACAGTCAGCTGTCTGAGCCAACATGGGCACCCAGTGTTTACATTTGTTGTGATCGTCTGCCTTTCTTTCCATTTTGTACATGATAAGTCACTGAAACACCATTGCTGTTGCCAGATAACAAAGTAAGTGCATAAATAGTGCAGTATGTGATGTTAAGTGAAGTGATAACTTGTTGTGTGTGAAATACTGAAACTTGTGATTTGGAAAACATGTCTAGTGACAATGGTGCATCCCAGTCAGTTGATTGAGCCAAGATGGCTGCATGTGTTTACATTTCCTGTGACTATCAGCCTTTTGTTCCATTTTGAGCATGAAAGGCCACTGAAACACCACTTCTATCATCAAATAACAGTGTACGTGTGTAACAAATAGTACAGTGTATGGTTTTAAGTGAAGTGATAACTTTTTGTGTGTGAAATACTGAAACTTGTGACTTGGAAACTGTTCCTGGCATCGATGTAGCATCCATTCCCTAGTGGAAAGCCTGGTGCTCCTTAGGAGTGTTGAGGGCAAGCCTAAAAGGGTAAAGTTTTATAGAGATTAGGTTTCATGGTCATAGGCCTCTGTCTTTATCCCCATTAAACCTATGTTATATTGACCTCATTATACAATAAACCTCTATGTGATAGGTTTTCACTTAATCCTGTTGGATAGTGAGTTGTGACTGTATTTAGTTATATACCCTTGCACAGTTGTTGACCTTGTACACGGGTTTTATTCGCCTGTGTATGGAGTACAACTCTCATGTGTGGGAAGGCTCCCCACATGCAGCTCTTCTCAGTAGGGTGGAATCAAAGGCTTTTCGTCTCATTAACACTCCTCCTCTTACTGATTCCCTTCAACGTTTGTCTCTTCGCCGCACTGTTGCATCTTTATCTCTTTTCTATCGCTACTTCAATGGTCACTGTTCCTCTGAACTGTCTGCTTGCATCCCTCCACCTCTACGACAGGCAACAAACTCTCATCCCTTTTCTGTCCAACTCTTTAATGCAAGAGTTAACTGTTACTCCCAGTCCTTCATTTATGCAACTGGTCAACTCTGGAACTGTCTTCCTCTGTCTGTATTCCCTACTTCCTATGATCTCCAGTCTTTCAAACGCAGTGTGTCACAGGCATCTCAAAATGAATGGATCTTGAATTTGGCTCTTTTTTGTATTGTTTTTGCTTTTTCTTGGAAGGAACAGTATGTGGGCCCATGGCCTTTGGTTCCTTCTTCCTTACATAAAAAAAAAGAAAAAAAAAAAAGTTGCATTTAATGGGCAAATTTCATATCTAACAGCCATCATGTTCTAAGTTTTTTGCTTAGTATACAGTATATAAAAGAATTTATGAAAACAAAGTTGATCCTCCTCCAGCATGAGAGGTATGTTCCTAAAGGTTGTGTGTTCGGCAGGGATCATATTTGACAAAGTACAGTATGTATCCTCTGGAAAAATAGGGTTTACATTTCCAAGCCTTGTGGAAAGGGCAGTTGGATCACAAAATCAGATTCTGAAAGCTAAGTCAATAAGTAATGACACATTTGTTCACAGTGTTAGATAGCTCTCTTGGTGCACATGATTACTCTAAAAAATTGGGTTTTTGTAAGTTTCAATCTGTAAAAAGTTAACTTCCCAAAACAGCTGACTTCTATACAGTATTCTTGTTCAAAATTGAATATGTTGTTGCATTACACCCCTTCCAGAATGCAGACACAGTAGTAGCACTAACAGCTGATCTAGGGTAGGGGTGGGGGTTGCATTGGCTTACCTGACTGGTGATTGTATTTATAATATCTTTAAACTGAAGTCATTTATAGTCAGTGTAAAGTTACTAGTGAATTTTGATTGATTGGCTGAATATTATGTTAAGTGAAAAATGCGAAAAGCAAAGCGATTTGTAATAATATTTAATTGTTTTGGAGAGTTTTTCATGCTTTAAATTTGTGACACTTCTTAATTAATACATCCCTAATTTCATCAAAACTTTCCACTGTGTATTTATTAAAATTTTACACACTTGTTATATGAAATATCTGGATATGTGTAAGTGAAAGAATCATCCTTTTTATTCAGTTAGGACAATAAGTCGGAATAAAGGAACGTACTGCTAGAGTTATTCTGGTGTAAATTTGGTTCAGATAATCTAAAATGCTCCTAGAATTGTAAGAATTTCATACTTACAAAAAAAATAATGTACTTGTATATAGTTAAGACAAGGATTATGGAAAGTATTAAGAATATATGGAGTAAATGGGAAGTTGTTGAATGCTGCATGAGGGTGTGAAGGTTGCATTGTGTGTGGGTAGTGAACTGAGTGAATTTATCTATTTGAAGGTTGGATTGAAACAAGGATGTGTTATGTCTCCATGGTTGTTCAATCTGTATATGGATGGGGTTATAAAAGAGGTACAAGGTAGGGCAGTGGAGGTTGGAGCGACCCTAATGAGAAAGGACAGTGTTGGGAAACTCCATGTACTGTTGTTTACAGATGATACTGTATTGATAAGTGAAGATGAAGGGGAGCTGCAAGACTTGGTGGATGAGTTTGGAAGAGTGTGCTAGAAACGGAATCTATAGGCGAATGTAGGGAAGAGTAAAGTTATGGTCTTTGAGAGAAATGAAGTCAGTAAATGTACAGTGAGGTTGGATGAGGAGGAAATGGAAAATTTGAGTGCATTTAAGTACTTGGGTAGTATGATGAGTAAGGGTGGAAGTTTAGAGGTTGGAGTGCTTGAAATGGTACAACAAGGAAGAAAGGTTGCTGGTTCCTTGAAAGCAGCAATAAGAAACAGGGAAGTGAGCATAAAAATGAAAAGTTATTGCATGACAGTATTGTGATACCAACTCTAATGTATGGAAGTGAAGTATGGACCTTGTTGGAGTGCATGACGGTATATTGATACCAACTCTAACATATGGAAGTCAAGCTTGGACCTCTTTGGAGGGATACAAGTCAAGAGTGAGAGCAGTGAAAAGGAGTTATGTGAGAGGAGCATGTGGAGTCACATGAAGAGACAGAATGACAAATGAGGAAGTGAAGGAGCATTGTGGTGTGGATGTGGATGTGATAGGAAGCATTAGGAGAAACACATTGAGATGGTTTGGCCATTTAGAGAGGATGGAGACTGACAAGGAGAGTGTATGTGGGTGAGGCAGAGGGGAGGAGAGGGAGGGGGAGACCAAGGATGAGATGGAGGGATGGAGTGAAGAGGTATATGAGAGAGGAGGGTGTGAGCTGGGAGTAGGACAGTGAAATGGTGGAGGACAGGGAGACATGGAGGCGATTTGTTTGTGGCCACCCCTTACAGGATTAAGGCACCTGGCAATAGATAGATAGTTAGAAATGTTAATGCACATTTATGGAGGTGAGAGAAGGTCATGCTCTTTGGAGAAATAATTTATGAAAGTGGTGAGAATCAACGTAAGTAAGTGACACCAGACTCTTCTGGGGGATTGACCAGTTGATTTTTTTTTTCCCAGCCTGGACAGTTCAAACAACAGACATAAAAATTGTTTGGGAGTATTTTAAATAGTCACAGATATACAGCCATGTGTATGCAGATTTCATATTCGAGAAGCTTGTGTTCAGCTTCAAGCCCACAGTCCCTCTTTTAACCCTTCAGCCCATGACATCACCCCCATAATCACCCTCCAGTTAACAAAATGTTACTAAACACCATTGTTAAATGCTGCACTTCTCAGTCTATGCCTACTGCCTGATGAAAATGAAAAATATTCCCTTCCCATACAAGTCTCTCATCCAGACTTGTTCAGCCGCCACCCTCTCCCTGCCACTGCTCTAGTGTCGTACAGTTTCTTGCTGGCTAGCACACACCACAACAGCAATGCAGCAGCTGACTTTTTTCTTTTTTGCCTGAGCCAGGTTATGAAACAAGTAAAATGAATGTTCAGGGAATGAAGGACTGATTGATTGATTGATTACAAGTCCTGGCAGCATAACATCAAAGGTCATTGCCACTGGGAAAAAAAAACACACACACACACACACAGCCAGTACAATTATCAAAGTAACCCCATAAAACAATACACTATAACACTATAGCAGATTGAGGAAGCCAGCTTCCTCAAGATAGTAGAAGGTAGCTCATCCCATCATACATGCCTCCTTACTTAGAATTGAGGAGAGATAGTATGATACATCTGCCTGAAACATGGAAAGTATTCGACAGCAAGCATTCCGTAGACTGGGACACTCAGTCAAAAGGTGCCTCACAATTTATGGGACCAGACAGTCATCACAAGAAGCAGGGGGTCTTCCCTCTAGAAGATGTCTATGTGTCAGGCGTGTATGACCTATCCATAGGCGGGTCATGGGAGCTTCCCATTGGCGTGGCACAGTCAGAGATGCCCGTGGACCCAACACTGCCTGCATCTCCTGGAGCTTGTTGGGAACAGGAAGTGCATCCCAGACATGCTGCCAAGAGGCTTGTACAGCAGCCCTAATCATTGGGAAGTAATCCCTGTAGGGAAGAGGTCTGTTAGAGGCAACAGAGGTAACTGCTGACCTTGCTACCTCATCGGCATGCTCATTCCTGTATTCTCCCACATGGGCTGGTACCTAGCAAAATGGTACCCTCCGGCCATGAGGACCCAAGAGGAGGAGCCTTTCTAAGATCATCCAAACCAAGAGGTGGGGAAAGTTAAAATGTTCAAGGGCAGACAAGACTGCCCATGAATCACTAAAAATAGTAAAAGTAATTGCCTCATGGGTAAGAATAAGTTGCAAAGCCATCAGGATAGCTGACAGCTCTGCAGTAAAAATAGAGGCGAAGGAGGGTAAGCTGCTACTCTGGCTAAAATCAGGGAAGGTGACTCTAAATCCGACGCCAGCATCAGACTTTGAGCCACTGGTAAAAATGGAGACAGGCCCAGTATGCATGGCAGCATGAGCTCAAAACTGAGTATGAAATACCACATCAGATGGCACAACCTTATGGGCTGTGTCATACCAGCAAACTCACATCTCAGGTAACACCCATGGTGGAACCATAGATGTTCCTATGCGCAGGACTGAACTGTGCAGGAGAGTGAAGATAGTCAAGAATTGCTTTGCCCTTTAAACTAAAGTGTGAGGAAATCATGGATGGTGGTCATAAAATGGGTGGTGGGTGAAATTTAAAATACAGTCATGTGTAGGGGTCTCAGGAAGTCACTGGACCCTGTACCAGCATCTCACAACATGGGATTGACGTCACAGCTCCACCCCATCACCCATGCATCCACAAGCAGGCTTGGGACAGGGGAGGTGTGAAATGCCCCTGTAGCCAAACGAAGTCCTGTGTAATGCACTGAGTCCAGGGTGCGTAACTGGACAGAGGTAGCTAATGAATACACCTCGCAACCACACTCTAGCTTGGATAATACCAAAGCCTTATGAATCAAGATGAGGGTATATCTGTCTGCACCCCAGTTTGTATGTGCCAAAACCTGTAAAAGATTTTGGACTCTTAAACAGGAGGCTTTAACTCACCTAAGGTGTGAGATCCAGGTTTGGGAGGGATCAAAGGTGAAGCCTAAAAACCTCACCTCCTCCAGACAGGCAATCCTGTTACCATTTAAAAATAAATCTGGATCAGGTTGCACCCCACACAAATGTCACAAGTGCATTGCAACAGTCTTAGATGAGGAGAATCAAAAACCCCACTTTGAGCCCAAGTAGAAGCCCTGTTTATAGCCAGCTGCAGCAGCATGCCACCGGCATGCAGGATGCAGGAAATGAGATAGAAAAGTCATCCACAAAGAGGGAGCCCCTCACTCCCCAAGGTAGGACTCCTACTATCCCATCAGTTGGAACAGCAAATAATGTCACACTCAGAACACTTCCCTGAGGCACTCTTTCTTCCTGAGTGTACATGGGAGAGAGCTCACATCCCACACACACTTGAAACTTCTCCCAGAAAGGAAACTTTTGCTAAAGATTGGTAACTGACCACGCAGACTGTTGGAACTAGACAACCACGCTCACCGGCTTCACGACGTGAACTGGCAAGGCTCCCAGTAGCAAACCACAGGAACCCTCCGATGATGTCATCACTCGTGACTTAGATGTGTGCGTGCACACACACACTAACACTCTCGTCCTCTCTTCTAAATTTGACAGAAGATTCCAAGGACGAAGCTGGATGGTCTATTTGCGTCTGATGCACACTATGTATCCAATACATAGAATTTTGTTTAATTACTATCAAGACCCAGTCTGTGACCACATACAGATATGTGATGTCTCTTAAAGTATTCTAAACTTTCTAGTCTCGGCTGACTGCTGCACGCAGTCGCTCGGTCGAAGCACCTTTCTTGGTGAGACAATCAGCCAGTTGTTGTGATGTATCCACCCAGGATACCTCATCAATCTCCCCTCGCTCCAACATGTCCCGCAACACAGCAATATCAATGCGCAATCTCCTGTCTTCTACGCTCTTACAGGAGTAAAGGACGTCCACCAGACTCTTGTTGTCGACGAAACACTTTATTTTGATCTTTCCACATCCAGAAACCTCACGCAATATGTTGGAGAGATATACAGCAGTTTCAGCACATTCAAGCAGCGCCAACGCCTCAGCAGATAAGGTAGATTTGACGACCCTCCTGATCTTCCTTGTCTGCCAAAATATAGGACATCTTGCCTCACTAGCATCTCGTAGGAAGATCACAAAACTTCCCTGAGATCCATTGCCTACAAGGTTGGCAAATGAGGCATCCGAAAAGCACTCTATATGACAGTCCTCGATCGGCCCCATTCTTGGAATGTATAGCTTCATGTTGTCAGTCTT
>JAGKTI010004903.1:30342-47864 GCA_018397915.1 Birgus latro
TAGGAAGCGAGGAGTGTGTGCAGCAGCACAAACTGTTGATTTGTGACATGGTGCTTAAGGAACGAATGATGAGAAGGAGGACATATGTACCTAGGAGGAAAATATGGAAGCTGGGAAACCAATCAGTAAGGGATGCCTTTTATAGTGAGATGAGGAGAGTGGTGGCTGAACAGGAAGCCGTAGATAGAGACGTTAATGAACAGTATAGAGCCCTTAAGAACAACCTCTTGAGAGTTACCGATGCAATATGCGGTTGGACAAGAGGCCCACCAAGACATAAAGTAACTTGGTGGTGGGATGAGGGTGTAGAAGCTGCAGTTAAGGAGAAAAGAAGGCTTTTTCGGGAATGGAAGAAGGGTGGTAACAGGGAGGAGTACTTGGCTGCCAAGCGCAGGGCTAGAAGAGAGGTATACAGGGCGAAGTCTGAGTCACAGAGACTTTTACTTGATAATCTAAATCATGAAGGAAGGAAAAATATGGTTTTTAGGGTGGCAAATCAGGTGAAGAGAGATAATCGGGACATTGTAGGCGAGCAGTGTGTGAAGAATGATGAAGGAAGGGTAGTGGTGAACAGTGAGGATATTAAAGATGCATGGAGAGAGCATTATAGCCGGTTGTTGAATGAGGAGTTTGATTGGGATAGGGAAGGTTTGGAGCCAGCTGATCCGGTGTTTGGGCCTTGGCCTTTGATTGACGCTGCTACTGTGAGTGAGGCAATAGGCAGGATGCGGGTGGGGAAGGCGGCAGGTGTGTCTGGGTTGACTGCTGAAATGTTGAAGGCCTCAGGAGATATTGGGGTGAGGTTAGTCACTGACCTGATAAATATGATTATATATGAGTGTGTGGTCCCAGATGATTGGCTGAAGAGTGTAATTGTAAATGTGTACAAAGGGAAGGGTGATGCCCTGGAAAGGGGAAATTACAGAGGTATAAAGCTCTTAGATCAGATAATGAAAGTAATGGAGAGAGTTCTAGAAGGTATGATTAGAGAAAGAGTGAATATCAATGAGATGCAGTTTGGGTTTATGCCAGGCAGGGGGACCACTGATGCCATATTCATTGTTCGACAGCTTCAGGAAAAATATATTGGCAAGAAAAGGGAATTGTATTTTGTTTTTGTTGATTTGGAAAAGGCCTTTGACAGAGTCCCTAGAGAGGTGGTGAAGTGGGCAATGAGAAAGCTGGGGTTGGAAGAGTGGCTGGTTAGGGTGGTTATGGCCATGTACGTGGGTGCTCGCACCCAGGTAAGAGTGAATGGAGTTTTGAGTGATGAGTTTCCCGTGAATGTTGGTGTGCATCAGGGGTCAGTTTTGAGTCCCTTGTTGTTTATCATGGTGCTTGAAGCCCTCTCACGTGACTTCAGAGATGGACTCCCATGGGAGATGTTGTATGCTGATGATTTGGTGTTGATTGCTGAGAATGAAGGGGAGGCTGAGGAAAGATTTAAGAAGTGGAGAGATGGTATGGGGTACAAGGGCTTAAGGGTAAATGCAGATAAAACAAAAGTGATGATATCTAGGGTTGGTGGCGGTACAATCAGAGGAGAGGGAGAGTGGCCATGTGCAGTTTGCCACATGGGTATGGAAAGTAATTCCATCTTGTGCAGTGTTTGTGATTGATGGGTGCACAAGAGATGTAATGGTATTAGAGGTAGACTGCGTGATAATGCTGATTTCATGTGTGCGGTGTGTCGGGGAGAGCAGGTGGAGATTGTTAGGCGTGAGAGGGTTGAACTTGCAGGTGAGTCTCTTGAGTGTGTGGAGGAGTTTTGTTATCTGGGAGACATGTTATGTGCCGGAGGTGGGGCTGGAGTTAGCTCGGTTGCTAGAGTGAGAAGTGGTTGGAAGAAGTTCAGGGAGCTGTTGCCTCTCCTGACATTGAGAGGACTCTCCTTATGTGCTAAGGGGTCTTTGTATGCAGCATGTGTTAGGAGTGTGATGCTGTATGGTAGTGAGGCCTGGGCAGTAAAGGAAGAGGACATTCGCAGGTTTAAACGTACAGAAATGACAATGATTAGGTGGATGTGCAGTGCGTCCCTGCATGCAAGGCCTGGGGGGGCTGGGTTTACGATAGAAGAGTTGAGAGGTAGGATGGGACTGGAGTGTATTGGTGTTGTGATGAGGAGAGGTAGGCTGAGGTAGTTTGGACATGTGGAGAGGATGGGGGATGATAATTGGGTACAGAGCGTGAGAAGTGTTAAGATTGGGAGAGGGGTTGGGAGGGGTAGACCGAGAAAGACATGGGACGAGGTCATTAAATATGACTTAAGGGTTAATGGACTGAATAGGGAGGCTGCCAGAGATCGAGCAGCGTGGAGAGCCGCCATTAGGTGACCAAGGCCGACACATGGAAGCATGTTGGAGCCTTCAAAAACGAAAATGAAAAATCATGGGTGAGACAGGAGGGTGGAAGGGTTGTTGACAGAGCATTGATGGACTATGTGGTTGTTTCCAGGAATGTAATAGGAAGATTGTTGGATGTGAGAGTTTTGAGAGGGGAGGATGGAGGTATGTCTGACCACTACCTGGTGGAGGGAAAGTTGAGAGTAGGTAAGAGATGGGTGAGAGCTAGGAGAGTTAGGTGTGGCAGGGAGGTTTTGAAAGTGAGTGAGTTGGATAAAAGAGAGAAAATGATAGAGTATCAGGAGAAATTGAGAGATCAGTGGAACGCAGTGATAGGTCAGGAGAGTGGCAGTGTAGAGGAGGAATGGCAGTTGTTTAAGAGTGCTTTGGTGGGGCATGCAGAAGAGGTGTGTGGTGTGAGACGAGTGGGTGGTGGTGTAAGGAAGGGAAGTGAATGGTGGTGCGAGGAAGTAAGTATGGCTGTGGGTGAGAAGAGACATGCATATGAAGTGTGGTTGCAGAGGAGGGATGTGTCATATGAGAGGTATAAGGAAAAGAGGAATAGGGCGAGAAGGGTTGTGCGTGGTGCTAAAGTGGCAACAGATGAGAGGTGGGGTAGGCGGATGACTGAGAATTTTCAGGAGAATAAGAAAATGTTTTGGAAGGAGGTGAAAAGGGTGCGAAAGGGAGAGTCTGGGAAGGAGGAGCGAGTAAAAGCAGAGGATGGAAGGATGTTAACTGAGATGGATGCAGTAAGGAAGAGATTGGCGGAGTACTTTGAAAGAGTGTTGAATGTAGAGGAGGAAAGGGAGGCTGAGATTGTGGCAGATGGAAGGGTGCAAGGAATAGATGTGTTGGGAGAGTTGAATGAATCCATGATCATGATGGAGGAAGTGCAAGAGGCAGCAAAGCAGATGAAAACAGGGAAAGCTGCAGGTATGGATGGGTGTGCTGTGGAATGCCTGAAATGTGGTGGAGAGACTATTGTTGATTGGTTAGTAAGATTGTTGACTGTGTGCTTTGTGCAAGGTATGGTGCCAATTGACTGGGCAAGTGCTTGTGTGGTCCCATTGTATAAAGGTAAGGGTGATAAGTATGAATGTACTAGCTTTAAAGGTATAAGTCTGTTGAGTGTGGTAGGTAAGGTGTATGGTAGAGTGTTAATTAAGAGAGTTAGAGATGGTACAGAGGGAGTGATTGGTGATGAGCAGTGTGGCTTTAGGAGTGGGAGGGGATGTGTGGATCAGGTGTTTGCTGTGAGACAGGTGTGTGAAAAGTATTTAGCGAAAGGTAAGGATGTGTTTTGGGCATTCATGGATTTAGAGAAAGCATATGATAGAATTGATAGGGAGGCTTTGTGGAATGTTTTAAGATTGAATGGGCTTGATGGCAGGTTACTAAAAGGAGTGAAAAGTTTTTATGTAAATAGCAGAGCGTGTGTAAGAGTGAGAAATACTGTGGGTGATTGGTTTCCTGTGAGAATGGGGCTGCGGCAGGGATGTGTGACGTCGCCTTGGTTGTTTAATATTTATATTGATGGTGTTGTAAGGGAGGTGAATGCAAGAGTGTTAGATGAAGGACTGAGTCTGGTGAATGATGGTAGAGAGTGGAATCTGAAGCAGCTGCTGTTTGCGGATGATACTGCACTGGTGGCTTATTCAGAGGAGAGATTGAGACAGTTGGTAGAGGAGTTTGGAAGGGCGTGTGAAAGGAGGAAACTGAAAATAAATGAGAATAAGAGTAAAGTGATGAAGTGTACGAGGTTGATAGATGGTAGGAGGATGAATATAGTTTTGAATGGTGAGTTGCTTGAGAAGGTTGAGTGTTTTAAGTATTTAGGGTCACATGTTGCTGCGGATGGAAGAATAGATGCAGAAGTGAAGTTTAGAATGAATGAAGTTGGAAAGGTGCTAGGAGGAATGAAAAAAGTGTTTGGATGTCATTCATTCAGAATGGATGTAAAGAGAAGGCTGTATGAGGGTGTTGTGGTACCGACTGCATTATATGGGGCTGAAACATGGAATATGGGTGTAGCAGAGAGGAAAAGTTTGAATGTAATGGAGATGAGGTGTCTGAGGAGTATGTGTGGAGTGACGCGTATGGATCGAGTGAGAAATGACGAAGTGCGAAGGAGAGCTGGAATTGTTCGGGAGATGGCTGATCGAGTTGAACAGGGTGTTGCGATGG
Organism: Birgus latro; assembly: GCA_018397915.1. Lineage (NCBI taxonomy): Eukaryota > Metazoa > Arthropoda > Malacostraca > Decapoda > Coenobitidae > Birgus > Birgus latro. The sequence goes on from JAGKTI010004903.1 coordinate 34,872, forward strand.
TTTGGGCATATGGAGAGAATCGATAATGAGCGATTGGTGAAAAAGATAACTAGATCTGATGTGAGAGGTGTAAGGCTGAGAGGAAGACCACGAATAGGATGGATGGACAGTGTGAAGAGAGCGTTGGATGCGAGAGGGTTGTCTGTTGAGCAAGGAAGAGTGGCTGTGCGTGATAGAAATGAATGGAGAGAAATTGTGATTGAATAAATGATGACGCAGCCCTGAGGGGATATTCTCCTGCATTTTGTCTGATCAGCTGATCAGGTCAGGTGCAGGTAAGGGGCTGGATCCATTATGATGTGGCAGGGGTAAACCAGCTTTGCTGTCGGGCCCTTCTGCGGATGTCACTGACTGCACTGCGTAGTTGACCCTCGTGCGGTGTGGTGCGGTGAGGATCTGTCCCTTCTCCCCTTTAGGGCTAAGATGTGAATGAATGTGTATGAGTGGATGAGTCAATTGGTAGTGTGTTGACCTGTCTCGGCTACCTCCCTTTTCTTGGGGGAAGCAGCCTAGGTATATAGATAGATTTATATACACAGTAAGACCTCACTATAACGGACTAATTGGGGCCCAAGACAGTCTGAAAAATGTGAAATTCCGATAAAAGCGACATCCGGACTTACCCCTGCTAATCCGGACTTTTTCCGATATATCAGGCATTAGTCCGGATTGCATCAGTGGTTTTCACCACCATTGCAGTATTGTACTGTGTTATACCTTCACTACATTAATCAAATGGTATAATAATACTGTACTGTGCACTGAAAAACATGTCTTTTACTTGGTTTAATGTGGTGAACATAGCTGAAGTGGTCAGGCAGTCCGGACTGCTTTCTGGCTTTATCGGACTTTTTCCGATATATAGGAGTTTAGTCTGGTAGCTCCTCGAGTCCGATGAAAGTGAATTCCGGTCTATTGAAGTCCGTTATATCGAGGTTTTACTGTATACATACATACACCCTAGCTCAGTCACACAAGATTCGCACTGTGGTGTGTGTACTATCCTGTTAGAGGAGAAAAGCACTGTCGCCAACGAGCATAAAAACCTCGTATTTACGTTAAGAGAAGCAAGCTTGAGGGAAAAAACTCCCTGACGGCGGTGAAAAATCCTGTACTTAGGTAGTTGGCTACATTTACATTGACAACTAATTGTTATGTAGCGTGGTGTATGTGATACACGGTGTAGGTGTGACAGTTGTAGTGTAATGGTACCCACGTGTAGAGTGATAATGATACAATTGAATACAGTAATCCCTCCAATATCCGTTGTAATAGAGCCAAAAGCATGTCCGAATATTGGTTTTGTCCGGATATTGGTCCTGAAGCTCCAGCACTGGTTTTTCATGACCCTAACCTAACCTAACCTAAATCAGAAAACTACCTTCCTACCTCCCTACTGGACATGTATAGCACTTATTTAGGTCCCTTTTCACATTAATAATGCACATATAGCATGAATTTATTGAATTTTAACCAAAAAATGATGATTTAGACGTGAGTGAGTCATAGGAGCTCAGAACTTGCCAGCATAGTATAAGTAAGTATCTGACATGGAAATCATCTTTTCTCACATTTTATGCACTAAATTATTGGATACAAAGCATCAAATACAGTAAATGATGTAAATTGCTACCAGAAAAATGGTTAGGTTAGGTTAGGTTAGGTTATGATCGGACATGAAATTCACTGCTTCCACCTTTTTCCTAGCTGGTGCACTTAATAACCATGCATGAAAGAATTAAATTAAAATCAGGAAATTATGATTAACAGAATGTTAGGTTAGGTTAGGTTAGGACTGGACATGAAATTCACTGCTTCCACCTTTTTTCTAGCTCTTTTACTTAAGAACCATGCATGGAAAAATTAAATTGCAAGCAGGAAATTATGATTAACATTTTTGGTAATTTTTTAACACTTTTACAGCATGATGAAAAGAGGTTAGGCATGAAAGTCTTTATGGTAACCATAGGTTAGGTTAGGTTAGGACCGGACATGAAATTCATATCTTCCACCTTTTTTCTAGCTGTTTTACTTAAGAACCATGCATGGAAAAATTAAATTGTAAGCAGGAAATAATGATTAACATTTTGGGTAATTTTTTAACACATTTACAGCATGATGAAAACAGGTTAGGCATGAAAATCCTTTATGGTAACTATAGATTAGGTTAGGTTAGGACCGGACATGAAATTCACTGCTTCCACCTTTTTTCTAGCTGTTTTACTTAAGAACCATGCATGGAAAAATTAAATTGCAAGCAGGAAATAATGATTAACATTTAGGGTAATTTTTTAACACATTTACAGCATGATGAAAACAGGTTAGGCATGAAAATCTTTATGGTAACCATAGGTTAGGTTAGGATAGGTTAGGTTAGGTTAGGTTATGACCGAATATGAAATTCACTGCTTCAACCTTTTTCCAAGCTAGTGCACTTAAGAACCATGCATGAAAAAATTAAATTGCAAGCAGGAAATTATGATTAACATTTTGGGTAATTTTTTAACACATTTACAGCATGATGAAAACAGGTTAGGCATGAAGTTCAGGTATTTACGAACAAGAAGCTGCCATCCTGATGTAATAACCCACTCTATCATCTCAGACTCTGACAGGAAGACCTTGCACCTGACACACCTTTCTAGTTGAGAATCACCAGCACTTATCACCAACACTTTCCACAATGTTTTTTTTATATAACTGGAATCACATCACTTCACTGCACTCTACATAACAGTAAATTCCATCATCACACACATGATGAAGAAGGTGAAGAGCAATATCAAGCACTGTAGGAGGTAGGGTATCACCACAAAAGCAATCACTTCGGCCGCCATTGTCGGAGGTGTTCACGAGGCACTAGAGGCACTAGCTGAGTGGGTAATGGCGACCGACAGACAGGCACCATGAGCGTAAACATAGCCGATCGGTGCGGGCGGGAAATTCAAACTGACGCGGTCCCAAATTTTTTTTTTTTTTTTTTTTTTTTTTTTTTTTTTTTTGGCATTTTGGGGGTTGGGCAGCCCACAATATCCGAATAGTGAGTATGTCCGAGTATTGGACGTCCGAATAATAGAGGGATTACTGTAATATAATAAAGGCGATGAGGGCAGAGGAGAAGAGGTGGCAGCGTGCGGCAGAGATGATCAGCTGACCTACACATCAAAACTGCTACACCTGTCGCTGTACCTGCACAGCAAAACTGCTTCACCGACCAACTGTACCTGTGGAATGTGTCAAGGTGGAGCATCAATAGTGTCAGTGTGACAGACAATTTGTATTAAATTACAATTACCATCTGCCCGGTAATCAATGCATATACAGTAATATTCCCACTATCCGACGTAATAGAGCCAAAGGTATGACCGGAAGTAGTCTTGTCCGGATAGTGGCCTTGAAGCTCCAGCACTGGGGTCATTCCTGACCCTAACCTAACCTAACCTAACCTAAATCAGAGAATCACCTACCTACCTCCCAACCGGACATGCATAGCACTTATTTAAGACCCCATTAACATAAATAATGGACACAAAGCATGAATTAATTGAATTTTAATCAAAACATGATTATTTTGAGGAGAGTAAGGCAGAGGTGCTCACAAGTTGACAGCATAGTGTAAGTAAGTTTCAGACATGGCAGTCACTAAGAAAATCACCTCTTTCACAGCCTGTGCACTCAAATGTGGGACACAAAGCATGAAATAAATAAATTGTTACCAGAAAACTATGATTTAGAGGTAAATTGGGCAAAAATGTTCACCAGTTGACTAGATAGTGAATGTATGTAAGTAACATGGTAATCACTGAGAAAATCACCTCTTTCACAGCCTGTGCAGTCAAATATGGGACACAAAGCACGAAGTAAATAAAATGCAACCAGAAAAATTATGATTTAGAGGTGACTAGGGCAAAAATGTTCACCAGTTGACTAGATAGTGAATGTATGTAAGAGACATGGTAATCCCTGAGAAAATCACCTCTTTCACAGCCTGAGCACTCAAATATGGGACACAAAGCATAAAGTAAATAAAATGTAACCAGAGAATGAGGATTTAGAAGTGATTATGGAAAATATTTGGCAGCTGACAGTGTACTTACATGTGCGTGGTGGCTGTTTACCTCACCTCTAAAGCTCTGACAGTTGTGAAAATGCTCTTGAAGCATGTACAGTAATCCAGTGTTGAACTGCACTTAATCCTTAGCACTGTGAATTATGATTATTTAACCTGTCATGTCCCGACCGATTTCCGACCTCCGATACCCCCCAGTCCCGAGCTTTTTTTTTTTTTTTTGTGCTCAAACCTTCGCTTTTGGTGAGAAACATCGAAAATTCATTGAGAAATCGCCTTCCTGAGGCTACAAATGGTGCTACAGGTGATGAGTAAGTCTTACGTTTTCCCTCTTCCACAGGGTACTTGGCTAAACAAAACGAACTATGGAAGGGTTAACTAATTCAGGCCACTTTAAATTACGTATTTATTTATGTACAGTAATCTCTCTGCTCTTTGGATGTCCACTATCCGGATACATCATTATTCAGACAGCGTAGGCTGTCCAAATCCTAAAATGCCAAAAAATTCGAAAAAATTCGTCAAAATCCGATTTTTTCCGACTGCGTCAGTTTGAATTTCCCGTGCACTCTGACTAGCTCCCTTCCCACCCAAACCCCCTCCTATTAGTACTGTCTCTACTCTCGTGAGTAGTGGACGGCTGTCCGATCGTTTGCGGTATTTTCGTTCTTGTTTAACTAATCAGTCACAGTGCTAAGGATTAAATGTAGTTAAACACTGGATTACTGGACATGCTTCAAGAGCAATTATGACCACTGTAAAAACCTTAGAGATGGGGGTAAACAACAATCATGGACTGTAAGTAAATATTGTCAACTTCTAAATATTTTCCATAATCATTTCTAAATCCTCATTCTCTGGTTACATTTTATTTACTTCATGCTTTGTGTCCCATATTTGAGTGCACAGGCTGTGAAAGAGGTGATTTTCTCAGTGATTACCATGTCTCTTACATATGTTCACTATCTAGTCAACTGGTGAATATTTTTGCCCCACACTTATCTAAATCATAATTTCACTTATATGTTGGCTTACTACGCTAATTCTCTAGAGACGATAATTTATAAACTTTTTCAACAGTACACAGCAGAGACTAATCGCCCAAGAAGTCTGTATTAATTGCATTGTTGGCCTCTGAGAAAGTTAGTTCACCCCTTGACATTCAAAAATTAATAATAATAGTAATAATGATAATAAGCAGGAACTTGCTGGTGCAACTCCTAGCTGGCACAGCGGATTTAAGAATTAATACCAAGAGCTGGTCTAAATACTAGTCATGATTAATATAAGGAGTTGTGCTAATTAGAGTAGCGAGAGTATGCTAAATGTGGGGAAATCAAATACGACTGTTACATTTAACGGAGCTCAAGAAAACGAACTGTAAATTTATTAATTACATGAAAATAAATTTACGTTACATGAATCTATTTAAAAATCAGAGCAAAGGAAATACACTCACTCATGCACTCAAGCCAATAGCTAAATAAAGCACTGAGCTGCATAGCTAAATAACCTTAAGCCTAGGAAACAATGTAAAGAAATACTGGTCAGAGGAGATGAGATCGCCGTGCGAATAGACTGGGTGTCCATCACTGATTGAACACTGCTATTGGCATTGGTGCTGCTACAGTCAATCACCAGGTTGGTGGGAGATTCGGGAATACGCTGATACTGCAGGATACTGGAGGTCGCTAGAAGGAGGACTCTATCCGCGTTAGGTATGGCACTTCATGCTCCGTGACTGCCAAACTCTGACTGCGGGCTTGATGCTTGCCCTACACAAGGGCATGAGGAAAGGGCGTAGCTAACTCAACGGCCAGTGAGGCAAGGGTGTGGGAATGATAATTAACAAAATATCGCTCAGTGGAATGCACTATCTGTACATAGAGACAGTCACTCATGAGACAATTACGAAAGTTTTGAAAACTCGATGCAAATATAAGTGCAGGAGCGGACGGTTAAGAGAGTGAACGAAATTCTATGAATTTCAGAATTGTTCAGTCGTTCCCACAATGTTGATCAATGTCATGTATTACGATACTGATATCGCGATCTAGGAAATTCACGACAGCCTGCTTGCACTAAAACAAGAGTATGCACCCTGTATGCCTTGCAGGCTGCCACACACTGTTCCACCACGGCACAGGCCTTCAAGAGAATGAGCCAGTCGTCCTTGGAATTGCCCTCACACGTGCCTGGTAGAGAGTAGAAGTTAAACATAAGACAGCCTCATCAACACTATGAAAGTCATTCACCTGCAAATACAAACCACTATCTATCTCTGTATTGTATATACCAAGGCTGTTTCCCCCAAAGAAGGGGAGGTAGCCAAGACAGGTCAACACACTACCAATTGACTCATCCACTCATACACATTCATTCGCATCTTAGCCCTAAAGGGGAGAAGGGACAGATCCTCACCGCACCACACTGCATGAGGGTCAACTGCACAGTGCAGTCAGTGATATCCGCAGCAGGGCCCAACAGCAGAGCTGGTTTACCCCTGCCACATCATAATGGACCCATCCCCTTACCTGCTCCTGACCTGATCAGCTGATCAGTCCAAATGCGGGAGAATATCCCCTTAGGGCTGCATCATCATTTATTAATTCACAATTTCTCTCCAGTCATTTCTGTCACACGCAGCCACCCTTCCTTGTTCAACAGACATCTCTCTTGCATCCAGCTCTCTCTTCACACTGTCCATCCATCCTATTTGTGGTCTTCTTCACGGCCATACACCTCTCACATCCGATCCAGTTATCTTTTTCACCAATCGCCCATCATCCATTCTCTCCATATGCCCAAACTATCAGAACACCCTCTGCTCGACTCGATCAGCCATCTCCCGCACAACTCCAGTTCTCCTTCGCACTTCATAATTTCTCACACAATCCATATGAGTCACTCCACACATACTCCTCAGACACCTCATCTCCATTACATTCAAACTTTTCCTCTCTGCTACACCCATATTCCATGTTTCAGCCCCATATAACACAGTCAGTACCACAACACCCTCATACAGCCATCTCTGTACATCCATTCTAAGCGAACAATATCTAAATATTTTTTTCATTCCTCCCAGCACCTTTCTTATTTCATTCGTTCTGAACTTCGCTTTTGCATTTGTTCTTCCATCCACAGCAGTATGTTACCTTATATACTATAACACTTACCTCCTCAACCAACTCACCATTCAAAACTATATTCTTCCTCCTACCATCTACCAACCTCATGCACTTCACCACTTTACTTTTATTCTCATTTACTCTCAGTTGCCTCCTTTCACACACCCTTCCAAACTCCTCTACCAACTATCTCAATCTTTCCTCTGAATCAGCCACCAGTGCAGTATCATCCGCAAACAGCAGTTGATTCAGATCCACTCTCTACCATCAGTATTCACCAGAGTCAAACTTCCACCTAACACTCTTGCATTCACCTCCCTTACAACACCATCCACATAAATATTAAACAACCATGGCGACATCACACATCCCTGCCGCAGCCCCGCTTTCATGGGAAACCAGTCACTCGTAGTATTTCCCATTCTTACACACGCTCTGCTATTTACAAAAAAAAATTTTGATTCCTTTTAGCAACCTACCATCAAGTCCATACAATCTTAAAACAGTCTGCAAAGCCTCCCTCTCAGTTCTATCATGTTCTTTCTCTAAATCCATGAATGCCTAAATAATTTTCACACATCTGTCTCACAGCAAACACCTGATCCACACATCCCCTCCTTCTCGTAAAGCCACACTGCTCAGTCATCAATCACTCCCTCTGTACCCTCTCACACTCTCTTAATTAACACTCTACCATACACCTTACCTGCAACACTCAAACTTTTACCCCTAAAGCTAGTACAGTCATACTTATCCCCCTTACCTTTATACAGCGGAACCACACAAGCACTTGTCCAGTCAACTGGCACCATACCTCTCTCAAAACACACATTCAGCAATCTTACTAACCACTCAACAATAGTCACTCTACCACCTTCCAGGCATTCCATAGCAGACCCATCCATACCTGCAGCTTTCCCTGTTTTTGTCTCCTTTACTGCCTCCTGCACTTCCTCCATCGTGATCAAAGAATCATTCAATTCTCCCAACACATTTATTCCTTGCACCCTTACATCTGTCACAATCTCAGCCTCCCTTTCCCCCTCCACATTTAACAATCTTTCAGAACACTCTGCCCATCTCTTCCTTACTGCATCCATCTCAGTTAATCCTTCCATCCTCTGCTTTTACTTGCTCTTCCTTCCCAGACTCTCCCTTTCACACCCTTTTCACCTCCTTCCAAAACATTTTCTTATTCTGTTGAAAATTGTCAGCTCCCTTTCACACCCTTTTCACCTCCTTCCTAAAAATTTTCTTATTCTGTTGAAAATTGTCAGTCAACCGCCTACCCCACGTCTCACTTTTGTGTGTGTGTGTGTGTGTGTGTGTGTGTGTGTGTGTGTGTGTGTGTGTGTGTGAGACTCTGGGCAAAGGCTTCAGGGCCTGTTCCCAAGTCCCAGTAGTCCTCTTTGGGACCCAGTTGTCCTACATCTCCACATGTTACCACTTCGGTGCTAACACCCACCATCCATACTGAATACATGCTAGGGCTGTCTCATACAGGACTGGTGTACTGGTATTAGCAAGGGTACTTTTATGACATTTCGGCGGGTCATCTGGGAGATCAGAAAAGTCTGCTTTTTAAGAAATTTAAATCCTTATACTGTTCCTGGATTTGAACCTGGGTCCATTAGGACTGCAGGCCGCCTCTCTACTGCCTCCCTTCTGGCCCTATTCCTCTTTTCCTTATACCTCTTGTATGACACCTCATCGTTCCTCCGCAGCCACAGTTCATATGCACGTCTCCTCTCTGCCACAGCCATATTTACTTCCTCACACCACCATTCACTTCCCTTTCTTAAACCACCACCCATTCATCTCACCACACACCTCTTCCACATGCCTCACCACAGCACTCTTAAACAACTGCCATTCCTCCTCCACATTGACATTTTCTGGATCTTTCACTTCATTCCACTCATCTCTCAATTTCTCCTGATACTTTATCTTTTTTTTTCTTTTATCCAACTCACTCACCTTCAAAACCTCCCTGCCACACCTAACTTTCCTAGCTCTCACCCATCTCTTACCTACTCTCAACTTTCCCTCTACCAGGTAGTTGTCTGACATACCTCCACCCTTCCCTATCAAAACTCTCACATCCAACAGTCTTCCGCTTACATTCCTGGACACAACCACGTAGTCCATCAGTGTTCTATCAACAACCCTTCCACCCTCCTGGCTCACCTATGTATACTTATAAATATCTTTCTTCTCAAACAAGGTATTTCCAATCACCATCTCTCGTTCAGCACACATCCCTATCATTCGTTCCCCATTTTCATTTCTTCCAGGCACACCATCCATACCAACTACACCCTCAGCTGCTAAATTTCCCACTCTAGCATTCAGATCTCCCATCATTACCACATTCACATTCGCTCAAAAACTGCAGACACTTATCAGCGTCATTCCAGAAAGACTCCCTCTCTTCTGTATCCCTTTCGCTACGAGGCCCATATGCACTCACAGATACCCACAACTCACATTCAAATTTCACTCTCACCCACATCAGTCTCGATGACACCGCCTTCCATTCAGTCACACACTGCTGCTCTTCCGGGCTCACTAACAAGGCCACACCTTCTCTTGCCCTTCCTGTGTCAAAACCTGTCATCCTTCCATTAACACTTCCAAACTTAGACTCACTTTTCCTTTCATCTTTTTTTCACTTAAAGCTGACACACCCAACTTTCTCCTCACAAACATTCTCCCAATCTCCTCCCTTTTAACCTCAATCGTACTACATCCACACACATTCATACACCCAATCTTCAGGGTATGGGGATAACTCAATCCCCCATCCCTTTCTATTCCCTGTCTCATTGGAGGAACTAAAAAAACGAGGAGAGTGTCCCTAGTCCCCTCCTCATTCTGCCCCTTTTAGTTGCCTTTTGCAACACATAGGGCAAAATTCTTCCAAACACAACCTGGCCACAGTGTAGTAATACCACTCCATGGTGCGGCCAGATTGTGTCCCCCTTGCCACAGGGAGGACACACTAAAATCTCTAAAAAGATTTTATTCCCCCTGGTCCAGTCGCCAACGAGGAACCCGTGGTGTGGGTGAACTGTCAGCTGTGGTTAGTAAAATAGGGTAATGGTCACTACCATGGAGGTCACTGTGGACATTCCATATAATATCTAGGGCACTCAGGTGAAGATAGTGTGAGGTCAACAGCTGAAAGGATACCAGTCTGGACTTGAAAGTGTGTTGGATCTTCTGTGTTGAGGACACAAAGATTCCAATCCTCCACTACCGATATCGCAAGTTCCCCTGTGGATTGGACACCACATTTCCCCACAAAGGATGCCGCCAGTTCAAATCTCCTAGGAGAATAAATGGCCGGATCAGCTGATGAACAAGTCTATCAAAGTCCTCACAATTGACTGTGGTGGTGTGGCAGTAGGTGACAGATAGACATTGCACACTGTGTACCTCCTTCTCAGGTGCAGCTTAACAGCCACAGCCTGGATGGGGGACTGCAGGGGGAACAAAGTGAAGGGTACATCAGAATGGAAGAAAATGGCACAACCATGCTGATGACCACTTGCAGGGGCTGGAGATGAAAACACACTGGCATAACCCCTGGGTGGGGAAAGTGCCTGCACCCCAAACATAGTCTCCTGTAGACAAATACAGACTGGATGGGTCTTGGCTAAGAGCAGCTGCAGCACTTCCCAGTTTCCTCTTAAGCCTCTGCAGTTCCACTGTACAACTAAGAAGATTTCCATTGGGTCTGGGGCTGGTCCCAGGGGCAATCCTTGTCTCTGGGGTATGGGAGACCCTCTGTTTAGTGCCAGTACTGGTGGGCATTGATGGTGACTTAGCAGGCCCAACAGCTGGCTTCTTCCACACAGTTGAGGGAGGTGAAGCAGCAACATGCTGCTTCCTCTTCCTCTCTCCCTCAACAAGCCGCCATCCTCCATCAAGAGGGGACGAGGGAGCAAGAGTGGCCAACTGTGGTGCAGCCAGCTTAGATGTACTATGAATAATAGGAGGTGCAGAAGCAACCCCAACAGGGCCAACCACTGCACCTTGCAGGCCACAACCCCAGCAGTAGCAGCCCTCTCATCTCAAAGTTCCAGCTCTGAAGATGCGCGTGATGGTAGTGTGTGTCTGTCATTTGTTGCTCCTGCCCTGACCAAGGGTCCAGCCTTCAGTCCAGGAGCAGGGATGCACGGAAGGGGGAAGACACCACCTCATACGTGTGGGACACCCTCAGAGGAGGCACTGCCTCCTCCATGTGTTGCTGCCACAGTAGCATCCCCCAACTTTTTTTTTTTTTTTTTATGGAAGGGAGAAGGAACCAAAGGCCATGGGCCCATATACTGTTCCTTCCAAGAAAAAAACAAAAAACAATATGAAAGAGAGCCAAATTCAAGATCCATTCATTTCGAGATGCCCGGACATACTGCGTTTGAAAGACTGGAGATCATAGGAAGTAGGGAATACAGACAGAGGAAGACAGTTCCAGTGTTGACCAGTTGCATAAATGAAGGACGGTTAACTCTTGCATTAGAGAGTTGGACAGAAAAGGGATGAGAGTTTGTTGCTAGACGGGTACTATGTGCCCGTCGTAGAGGCGGAGGGATGCAAGCAGACAGTTCAGAGGAACAGTGACCGTTGAAATAGCGACAGAAGAGAGATAAAGATGCAACAGTGTGGCGAAGAGACAAAGGTTGACGGGAATCAGTAAGAGGAGGAGAGTTAATGAGACGAAAAGCCTTTGATTCCACCTTATTGAGAAGAGTTGCATGTGGGAAGCCTCCCCACACATGAGAGTTGTACTCCATACTGGGACATCTGTCATGACTGATTACCCAGAGAAGCAGGTGGGGCAGCATGAAGTGTTGTCTCATTGTACTGTGGAACCTCCTTACAATATGAGAGAGCTGAAGCAAAGGTGATCCCAGGGCAGATAAACATCGCTCTGACCCTTTCTTTTGCCTTTGCAAAAGAAATCTTCACATGAATTCGAACTGACATGACTTCATTCTCAAACTTATACTGGTCACACTGTGTTGGTGAAGCTGGGTGAGCACCACAGCAGTTGATACTCGATGGGGGATTTGAGCAGTCCATCTTACCATGTGAATTACCACCACAGTTAACACACACCTGTGGGAGGCCTTGCATGTTCCTGTGACAGACTTGCCGACATGCCAAAGCTTCTGACAGTGGAAGCACTTGCTAGGTCTTGGCACATATGCCTCGACCCGAAGGCAGCAGTATGCCACCTCCAAGACATCAGGCAGTGTCAGCTGATCAAAGGTGACAGTCAGTGATTCTGTACCTGTCAATATCCATCTACCTTTTTCTTTATCCTCTCCACTTTCACTACTCCCTGGTCTTTCAGCCCATCCAGGAGGTCTTCCTCCAAGTACCTAAGGAACTCCTTGGAGAACACAACACCCCAAGTCTGGTTCAGGCTGGAATGACTGGTGACTGCGACATCGTGAGAGGCTAAACATTTGATGGCATGGATGCAAGCGCTTTCATCAGCATCCCTGGCCTCTGTGAGGAGTGACTCATCTGCTTTTAGAACAATCTCTGGGGGACCCGCATGCTTTGGCCAGGTCAGGTGAACCTTAAACACATTTTGTCCCTGCAGGAGGAACCATCAACCAACTTCAAAACTAGAAATTTCATATATTGGTCAGGTATGAAGATGCCAGGCATTGTCTCAGTGACAGGTGAGAGAGCTTTCCTGGAGGGCTGTGCGCCACTCCCTTGAAAGCACTTCTTATCCTTGTTGCCCTTATGTGGTACAAGGTCAACAGGAGCAAAGAC
>JAGKTI010004904.1:0-47862 GCA_018397915.1 Birgus latro
CATGCTCTGGGCACATTATATTCAGAGGACTGTCAACAGCAGAGACTAGGAAGAGATGACCTGTCTGACTTTTGATATCCCAATGACTGAGCCTGTTTATCACTGTCTGGCAACCTCCTCTAAGATGTATCCACACCGTGACGACATGCGCGAGCTGGACACAAATTTGTCCTTGTTTAACAAGACCTGGTAGTGTTATTGGCCTTGGTGAATAAGGCATTGATAGTTCATCATCATCATCACTGGGGGAAGGAGGATGCAACTGCTGCGGGTGTGCATAGCCTCACTCACCCCATATTAGTAAAGAAATTACCTTTTCAGTTTGGTGACATACTTTACAATAGCAGGGGTATCTACGGTTGTCCGGGTAGCTTGTTTCCGATCTCCTTACGAGTATGTTGTGAAGGGTTTTCTCGGCCAATCACCGCCGCCGAAGCTCGTGACTTTACACGGGGGTGGAGCTTAAGCTATCGCTGGAGTATAATCTAACCTAACCTAACCTAACCTAGAATTATTTTTACTACACTAATAGGCGCTATGATGTAGCATTCCTCAATGAAAAAAATAGGTAATAATCCAGCGATCGCTTAAGCTCCACCCCCGTGTAACGTAACGAACTGCGGCAGTGGTGATTGGCAGAGAAAACCCTTCACCACATACTCGTAGGGAGGTCGGAAATATGTGTCCGGGTAAAACCCTATGATAGTGCAAACCTGGCAATTCTTGGGACACTAGTTGGCCACTCCTCTTATGAAAAAAGACCACCGAGGTCCCATTTCATCCAGTGAACCCATGTTCCTCCTTGGGCCCATTTACCAGGGATATATTTCCCATTAACTTGTTCCTATTACCATGGAGCTATTTTCCCACTTCTCACCTGCCTACCAACCTCTCNGTAGATGAATTATTACATTTTGTGCGCGAAAAGGTGGATGGTAGTCTTCATTATAGTCTCGTAGTTCCTTGTACCTTAGTTTTTCAGGCTCTGCAACACGCCCATGAATTAACAGGTCATCTAGGACAAAAGAAAACTATATAAAAAAACGAAGAACTCTATTACTGGTAAAATCTCAAAGTCGATGTATGTGAGTATGTAAAAAAATGTGTAACTTGTCAAAGGTTCAAACAAGACACTGGACTGCAGCAACAGTGGAAGGAATTACCCCCAGTGAATAAACCACTGGAGAGGATTGGAATAGATCTCACTGACATGGTTGCTGGAGTCCAGGGTTATCGCTATGTGCTTACAGTAGTGGACCACTATAGTCGCTTCGTTAGGTTCTTTCCCCTTAGAACAAAACAGACCACACACATCACAGACAAACTTGGGCAGTATGTGGCAGACTATGGCACACCCCGTGGAATTGTCCTGGACAATGGAGGCGAGTTCATCAGCAGAGACTTTCAACGGTTCTGCCAGTGACATCAAATCACCCTGTACTACACGACCAATTATCATCCCCAAGGGAATGGAATAACCGAGAGGATGCATAGGACCCTGAAGTCAATCCTCTCCACCTTATATCAGGGCCACCCTCTTCGCTTGCCCCAATTGCTCCAGCCCTGTCAGATCACCATGAATCAGGCGGTCCATACGTCTACAGGACAGCAGCCCTACTATGCTTTTTTTTTTTTCTCGCCACCCACCCAGACTGGTCGGTGTGCCATTACCCTCAGTCGATGGCGAGGAAGACGGGATGACGGTTGCCCATGCACTCATTCGGGAAACGCACCGGAAGATGTCGAGCTGGTACAGAGACGTGGCTAACCGAAGGCGAAAGAACCAAATGGTTGGAGTTGGAACCCTTGTGTGAATTAAGAAAGAAACAGTGATAACTGGTACGTGTCGAAAGCTTAATGTGAAATGGGATGGCCCATATTGTGTAGTGGAAGTGTTAATGGACGAAAATGTGTACGTGGCAGAAAATGTATTCACGGGGAAAAAGATATAAAGAGCCGCAGGACAAGTAAAACCCTATTATGGAAGGGAAGAGTGGCTCTTGGAACCCTTGGAGGAAACATTTGAACCTGACCCAGTGGACGAGCAATCACCGCCATGTGAAAGACGTCCTTCCTAGAGACTGATTGAAGAATGTTGAAGTGTTGTGAAGCGGGTTATTGCAGTATCAAGTTAAGTGTTGGATAGAGAAATGTGTGTGGGTCGGACTGTCTGACCATTGACTGTGATAGTTCAAGAGTTCAGAGAGTTTAATCTTGTGTCTAGAGTTAATTGGAGTTCGTGTCATGGGCGCAGCCCAATTCAGTGGGAATATTGTGTTGCTTTAATTTGAGGGAAAACTGCAGAACTCCCTCAAATTACAGTCAGCACGGTCTAGGGTCTAGCTGTGACTTCAGGACCTGACAGGCGCTCGTCAGTTACTAGGTGGGGAGCTGGAAACATAAGAAGGAATGAATGGAGCGTGAATGCGATAGTAGGTTGTATGCATGGGAAGCGCCCCTGGGACAATCCTAGCAGTGAGAGTACGGGTCAGTCCAGGTGAGACGACCATGTTATCACCCAGGCAGGAGGTTGGCTGGGGCACATCTTTCCACTGAATTTTCGAGAGATAATTGATGACAGAGAAGCAACCCCGTGGGGTACGCAATTTTGCTTGTGGACCGACAGGTGCCAAGGGAAGCAACCCCCTGGGGTATGCAATTTTGCTTGTGGATTGACAGGTGACACTCATGCGGGGAAGAGTTTGTGGAATCACTATCTCATTCTGGAGTTCACAGAGAGTGTCAGTCAAATTTGGAATGTCCATCCCGTCCGCACACACCTCTCTAAGAAATGTAAAGAAATGAACTGATTGTTGACTTCCGATGTTATTTTTTTTCCCGGAGGATGGACCCATGTAGTTCCATAACTTTAAGGGTAATTTAAGTATAACTTAAGTTAGTATAAATATGGTATAAGTTAGTATAACTATAATATAAGTTAATATAAGTGTAGTATAAGTTAGTATAAGTTAATATAAGTGTAGTATAAGTTAGTATAAGTATAATGTAAGTGTAGCCTTGAACCCCTGATTATGATTCATTTGTAATATGTAGGGAGTGATCATCAAATTCCATATTCAGTCTTGTTCCCTGTTAATATTTATAGCAAAAGTGATACTCTATTAATAGAGGAACTGTATAGAGCGATTATGTGAGTGAGAGGCATGAGGCCGCTGTATTCTCACGGTATGGATAGAGGTATAGGTTTTAACATGAGATTAATAATCACGAAAATTTGTCTTCATACTTTAAATTCGAAATTTGTAAGACAGGCTTGGTGATATCATCTTTTTGTACTACATAGTAGTGAATTAAAGCTTAGTTAGATCCTAATTGCCTATAACAGAAATTTGCAACCCGTAAAATTTGCGTTACAGTCGCAGTTAGATACGTATCATGACGCATGGATGTAATTAGTTCAAACACTCGTTTGTTTAGGCTTCGGTATAACTGTCAATCCCATACACTTACTACAAAATTTTAAGCATCGTAAGTAAACCCGTCCGTGTACGTCGAGTGTGAACACTTTTTTCATATTCCATGTTAGTAGGTGTAAACGATAATGCTGCAGAGAAATCAGTCAAAGTCAGTTCCAATGTTAGGACAACTGCGAAAAAGAATGCATGCGGCCAAGGGGAGAGTCACTTCTCTCTCTGATGCCCTCGGGCTTGCAGGTGGGTTTTCGCACACTCCGTATTTCCCCCCCCCCTGTCAGGGGAAATTTATGTATTTCAAAAGGATAAGTGTATAATTCAAAAGAATAATGTGATATTGTATAATCCGAGTATACAATATATAGCTATGTGTGCTAAGAATGACTATCGAGTCATTTACTACGTGAGAATAGACTCGTGAAATCAAGCAGCGATTTCACTTTATGCTGGCTCACTTCGCCAATTCTCTAGAGTCGAGAATTTATAGACTTTCTCAACGGTACACAGCAGAGACTAGACGCTCAAGTAGGCTGTAATATTGTACCGTTGGCCTCTGAGAAAGTTAGCTTCTCCCCTTAACAATAAAAAAAAAATGATAAAGATAAACAGGATCTTGGCTGAGCCGAACTCCTAGCTAGCACAACGGATTTAAGGATTAATGCCAAAAGCTGGCCTAAGTACCAGTCGTGATTTAATACAAAGAGTTGTGCTAACGTGGAGTAGGAAAACTGTATTAAATAAGTGGGAAAATTAAACACGACTGTTACATTTAATGAAGCTCAAAAAAACGAACTGTAAATTTACTGAATACAAGCAAATAAATTTACGTTACATGACTCCAATTCAAATCAAAGAAATGGAAATGCACTCACTCAGACACTCAGACAGACTGCTAAATATCTCAAAAACTGAAGCCAAGGAAAACAAGAAAATACTAATCAGTATAGATGAGACCGAGCTGCTGCAACGATCACCAAGGGGATGGGAGCTACGACGATACACGCCAACACAAGCTGAGATCTGAAATCGCTAAGAAATAACTCAAGCCTTTCAAGGAGTACAGCGATGCGCCGTGTCTACAGACAGACTGAGCTCTGATTTGAATACACAGCGCGAGAGCGTGTGAAGGGGCGCGGGCGGCGTGTAACGGCTCAGAGCGGGACCGATAATTCAAAAATTATCGCTCAGAGGAACGCACCACCCGCACATAAAAACAATCACTCACGGAAGAATGACGAAAGTTTTGACAACTTGATGCGAACACTAGCACGCGAGCGGACGGCTTGAGAGAATGAGCGAAACATCGTACATTTCATAATAATTCATTCCTCCCTCAAAATCATTCGATGTCACAATTTACTTTACATGATTTTACGATGTAGAAAATTCGTGACATTACGCCCCTGAAAAAATTCAAATTTTACTTTAGTAGAATTTGACATTATATACAGTATATATATGCATCCTAGCTCAGTCACACAAGATTCACACTGTGGTGCGTGTATTATCCTGTTACAGGAGAAAACATTGTCGCCTATGAGCGTAAAAACCTCGTATTTACATTAAGAAAAGCAAGCTTGAGGGAAAAACTCCGAGACGACAGTGAATCCTGTACTCAGGTCAAACTGAGCGAAAGTTCGCTACAATTATATTGACAAGTAATTGTTATGTAGCGTGGTGTATGTGATACACGGTGTAGGTGTGACAGTTGTAGTGTAACTGTACCTACGTGTAAAGCAATAATAATAATACATATTAATGCAATAATGAAGGCGACGAGGGCAGAGGAGAAGAAGTGGCAGCATGCAGCAGAGACGATCAATGGTCCTGGACATCTTCTTCACCGAACAACTGTACCTGTGGGATGAGTCAAGGTGGAGCATCAATAGTGGGGATCGCCGCGACTACCCGTCTGTCATCAGTGTCCTCGATTGGGTTCACCGCGACTACCCGCCTGTCATCAGTGTCCTCGGCTGGGATCACCGTAACTGAACACTTATAGCTATACTTATTATTACAAAAGGGCTCATCGTCAGTGACTGCCCATTTGTCCTTGGTGTCCTCAGTTGGGATCGCCGTGACTGCTCACTTATAACTACACTTATTTCTACAATGGGCTCGTCACTGCGACTGCCCGTTTGTCATTGGTGTCCTCGGTTGGGATCGCCGTGACTGGTCACTTATAACTATACACTTATAACTAGTAAAGGTAGTCGAGAATCCCTATGCAAACTTGGGCAGGTCACATTTTAACACCCTGCGTGGGTGTGAACACTCATGTGGCTTCTGTGTAATCTCCGGGAATCCTCAGGGAGGCCCACAGCTCGAGACACACCACAAGGTAATTCAAACACAGCCTCAGATTGCCTCTGCGGGGTCTCGGACTTCCCCCTTAACCTACCTTATTCTACGGTACATACAATATGCACAAGCCCTACGCTTACGACTAATAAGGGCTTGTCGTCAGTGTCCTCGGTTGGGATCACCGAGAATGTGCACTTATGAGCTACAGTACATATGTATGTACAGACCCCAGACATATTATGTCCTGTGGGGCCAACAAGTGAGACGTGAGGTCTTAGCAGCATAGTACTGACTGGGAACCAAGCTAGTTCTTGGATTGCTCAAATCTCTTAGAACAGCATAGTCTTAGGGAACCCAGTGTACGACAGATACCCACATTAATCATCATTCAGCAGGCGAGACATCAGGTCTGCACCCACATTACCACTGCCCTCTCCCTCACACAACTCAGAGATTATAGGCGTGGATTCAAACGGCGCAGGAAGGAAACTTTCCTGAATGGTGGTACGTCGACACACATTGCATGAGTTCACAAAACTGTCTATACCCTGTCCCATTCCTGGCCAGAAAAAGTCAGCACGGATACGGCATTGGGTTTTCTTTTTGCCCATATGACCTCCTGATGCTAAACAATGACCCCATTCTAACACTGCTTGGCAGTAGTTTGTGGGAACGACAAACTGCAGTCGAACCTAGCCCTTGGGTGTTCGTGACTCATGGTAGAGCCGTCCTTGTTTGTGAAGGAACCTGGCTCGTCCACCCCGTGAATACTTGGTCACTTTACCCTTTTGTTTCTTCCGCACAACAGCAATGGTCGGGTCAGTCTGTTGCTCTTGGACAACATCTTGACTACAAATCAGATCTTGCGGCAATGCAATAGCCACTGGGGCAACACAATTTGGAGCTGTGGCCATGGCTCGTGTTACTGCAGCCGAAGTCTGAGTAGTGACATCTGAGGTGCAACTATACTTGGCACCTGGTATATTGCCTATAATGAGGTCAAACAAAGGTTCTTGCATGACAACTGCAACTGTTGAACCTGTGTAAAAGGGAGATGCTACCTGGATACATGCCTCAGGGAACAATCTCACTGATTCATCAATAAGCTGAGCTTGGATCTGTCTGCCTGTATACTCTTCAGGACGAACAAGACTCTGCCTGACAGTACAACCTGAGGAACCATTGTCTCTCAGTACATTAACAGAAACACCTCCCACAAACCCTGGCTGAACAAGGAAGGCACTGTTACCTGTGGGAGGGCCTATGGAGGAAGCGGCCAGCCATTGATAAGGCTGCATGGCACACATCTCTTCAAATCTGACAGGAGTATTTGCCTTAGGGATCGTACCCGAACTAGATGCATGAGGAGTTGTACTCACCATCTGGGGAGCAGGAGCACTGATGGCCTGTGGAGGAGAGTTCACCGTCTGAGGGGGACTAGTGAACTGTGAAGGAGGAGCTGTGCTGGTGGGGACGGCACCATCGTGCGCTTGTTGAGGAATGAAGGCTGCGTTTGCCTCCTGCCTCCGATACACTCGGGCTGGTGTTGAAAAGGTTTGTCCCCGTTGGCGATTGCGTGGCTGATACTGCTGTTTAGGGTACTGCTGCTGGTTAGGGTACTTCTGCTGGTTAGAGTACTGCTTGTACCTCTTCCAGTCAGGTTTCTGTGTATTCTGCCCCTGGTCCTTCTGCAGTTTGTTTGGACCATGACCATTATTTTGAGAATGGCCTTGATGCTGGGGTTCAGTCTGGGATTGCTTACCAGACTTAGTAGTATCTTTCTTATTCCATGGCTGTTGCCTACGAGTTTGGTACCCGTACGCAGTAAAGAAAGCATCAGCTTTTTCTGCCATTTGTGTTGCGTCCTTCACTTTGGACATCTTGAGCTGGGCCATAAGCTCAGCAGGCCACGACTTTTCCAGCTGTGTGCGCAGCACGAGGTCGATCATTCCCTCTCGTGTGCTGGGAGTCTCGTCCTTTTCCATCCACTCGCCTAAATATGCCGTGAGACAGTCAAGGAACTGAACAACTGTCTCCTTTTCCTGGAGACGCGCCTTCATGAACTGACTTCTAGCATGATCAACAGTAAGACCGTACGCTTTGATGAGTGCGGTCTTCATCATCTCATACGTGAGATTATCTCCGCGAATTCTGTGGAGAATGTCGAGGGCGGGGCCCTCAAACAGGCTAAGGAACTGAAGCCGCTTAGCTGCCTCATCCAGATCGCACAGGTTTGCCATGTCTTCGAAACGAGCTATAAATGGCTCGATTCGCTCGCCTTCCTTGTAAGAGGGAAGCTTGAGACATGGAGTTGCTAGAAAAGGTGCTGAGAGAGCAGTAGTGGAGCTTGGATTAGCTGCACCCGGTGTGCCTGAAGCCAAGGAGTCTTGCTTTAGCTTTAGGACTTCCAGCTCGTGTTCACGTGCTTGGCGCTCGTGTTCATGTGCTTTGTCTCGCTCTCGTTCCTCGCGCTTGGCACGATCACGTTCTTCACGTGCCTAGCGCTCAGCACGCTCTTTCTCGTACTCACGTAATTCTTTCTCATGCTCACGCTGAATTTTCCTCTCTTCACGGGCAGCATTTTCATGTTGCTGCTCGTAATTGAAGCGCGACAGGACATAATCTCGAATTTCCTGGGGGTTAGTAAGCCCCATATCCTTAGCTTCTTGCACAAATGCACTGGATTCCATCGTGCTTAGTTTGAGACTGAGTGACAACTGAGACTGATAAGTAAGAGTGAGTAAGTGATTCGGTAATAATAATTTCAGGCTAAGAGTTTATCCTGGAATGAGGTCGCCAGATGTCAGGGGAAATTTATGTATTTCAAAAGGATACGTGTATAATTCAAAAGAATAATGTGATATTGTATAATTCGAGTATACAATATATAGCTATGTGTGCTATGAATGACTATCGAGTCATTTACTATGAGAAAATAGACTCGTGAATTCAAGCAGCGATTTCACTTTATGCTGGCTCACTTCGCCAATTCTCTAGAGTCGAGAATTTATAGACTTTCTCAACGGTACACAGCAGAGACTAGACGCTCAAGCAGGCTGTAATATTGTACCGTTGGCCTCTGAGAAAGTTAGTTTCTCCCCTTAACAATTAAAAAAATGATAATAAAGATAAACAGGATCTTGGCTGAGCCAAACTCCTAGCTAGCACAACGGATTTAAGGATTAATGCCAAAAGCTGGCCTAAGTACCAGTCGTGATTTAATACAAAGAGTTGTGCTAACGTGGAGTAGCAAAACTGTATTAAATAAGTGGGAAAATTAAACACGACTGTTACATTTAACAAAGCTCAAAAAAAGAACTGTAAATTTATTGAATACAAGCAAATAAATTTACGTTACATGGCTCCAATTCAAATCAAAGAATGGGAAATGCACTCATTCAGACACTCAGACAGACAGCTAAATATCTTAAAAACTTAAGCCTAGGAAAACAAGAAAATACTAATCGGTATAGATGAGACCGAGCTGCTGCGACGATCACGAAGTGGTGACATGTAGAGGTGTATGGTATGTAGGAGGACGGATGGGCCTTGATAGCAGGCTCTAAAGCCTATGCCCAGAGTCGGACACATAAAAAAAAAAAAAATCCAAGGGGGTGGGAGCTACGACGATACACGCCAACACAAGCTGAGATCTGAAATTGCTAAGAAATCACTCAAGCCTTTCAACGCGTACCGTGACGCACCGTGTCTAAAGACAGACTGAGCTCTGATTTGAATACACGGCGCGAGAGAGTGTGAAGGGGCGCGGGCGGCGTGTAATGGCTCAGAGCGGGACCGATAATTCAAAAATTATCGCTCAGAGGAACGCACCACCCGCACATAAAACACATAAAAACAATCACTCGCGGAAGAATGACGAAAGTTTTGTCAACTTGATGCGAACACTAGCACGCGAGCAGATGGTTTGAGAGAATGAGCGAAACATCGTACATTTCATAATAATTCGTTCCTCCCGCTAAATCACTCGATGTCACAATTTACTGTACATGATTTTACGATGTAGAAAATTCGTGACACCCCCCT
This sequence comes from Birgus latro, assembly GCA_018397915.1. NCBI lineage: Eukaryota > Metazoa > Arthropoda > Malacostraca > Decapoda > Coenobitidae > Birgus > Birgus latro. The sequence goes on from JAGKTI010004904.1 coordinate 9,783, forward strand.
TCTTCCCTTTGTGCCTATAATGTAATTTCTCTCCATATATTAATAGGCTGACTGACAATTTTTTTCCCCCAAAATTCCATTCGTATCATGACTTCTCTCTCTGACGCCCTCGGGCTCACAGATTGTCGCAGTTCCTTCGTTCTCTCCTGCCCAGATGAATGGCGTAACCAATTGGTTCTCTTCGTCAATGCCCGCTTACACCAGAAATTCCCCCTCCCCTTCTTTCTGATTCACGTAACCCGAATGTGAATTAGTTGGTCCGCTGAAATACTGTAACTTCATATATATGTATATATCTGTGAATATTGGAAACGAATTGTAAGCCTGTTTGAATTTTTGTCCTAGGAAGTTACTGAGAGTATAGATCAGTTGGGTCAAGGATTGTGTGGGTAAGAGTGAAAGTTGGACTACAAATGTGGACGATTGTGTGCGTGTATGCGCCAATGCAAGATCGTGTAAGTAGAGTGAGAGAAGAGTTCAGGACAAATGTGGAAGCATAATTGGAAAAGTTTGAAAGGAATGAGAGAGTGTTTCTGATTGGAGATATGAATGGAAAAGTAGGGAATGAGAAGGTGGATGGAATGGTTGGCGAGTGGGGTGTGCCTGCAGAGATGGATGAGAATGGTAGTGTTTTAGTGGACATTTGTGCCAGGAGGGGGATGGTGTTAGCTAATACCCTCTTCAGGCACAAAATGATCTATAGGTATACATGGCGAGTGTTGAGAAGGGTGGATGGTGAACTGAATGAATGGAAGGCAATGATTGACTGTGTGTGTGGATGAAAGGATGAGAAGATGCGTAATGGATGCAAGAGTATATAGAGGCTGGGGGAGTGGACATTCTGACCATCACCACAAGACGGAGGAAGAGAAGAAGGGAAGGACAGGAGGAAGTAGTTCTTACAAGGAGGGTAGAAAAGTTACAAGAGGATGGAATAAAGGCTGAATATAAAAGGGAAGTGGAGGAGCGATTGGGTAAATATAGATTGGAGCAGATGGGGGATGTGGAAGGTGTGTGCAAGATATTCACAGAAGAAATCTGTGAAGCATGTTAGGTGGTGTGTGGGGTGAAGAGAAGACGAAAGGGGGTTCAGGGAACAGCATGGTGGACTGAAGAGGTGAGAGAGGCTGTGGCACAAGAGAAGAAAGCATATAATGAGTGGATGAGGAACAGGGGCGTTGAAGAAGCTGAGAGATGGACGAGAGAGTTATATGTGGAAAGGAGGAGAGAGGTGAAAAGATTAATAAGAGAGAGTAAGAAGAGAGTGGATGAGGAATTTGGAAGGAATTTGAATGCAAAGTGGAGGGAATGTAAGAAAATGTTCTGGAAAGAGGTAAAGAGAACTAGACAGGGTGCCAACGAAGTTAGTGGGGGTGTGAAAGATAAAAATGATAGAATACTAGTGGAGAAGGGAGAAAAAGTGAACAGATGGAGAGAACACTTTAACGAATTGTTGAACACAGAGAATGAAAGTAATGCAAGTATAAGTGGCTGGGGAATGGCAGGGAGAAGGAGGGTTGTGAGAAGAGAGGAAGAAATCAGTAGGATGGAAGTGGTGGAAGCAATGAAGAAAGTTAAAATGGGGAAAGCCCCAGGAATTGATGGAGTGTGTGGTGAAATGCTGAAGCATGGGGGAGAGATAGTAACAGAATGGATGCGGAAGGTGTGCAGATTGGCCTGGGTGGAAGGTAGAGTCCTGGAGGATTGGAAGTCAGGTATAATTATTCTTCTGTATAAAGGCCTTGTTAGTGAGCCCGGAAATACAGCAGTGTGTGATTGAATGGAAAGAGGTGTCATCGAGACTGATGTGTCTGAAAGCGAAATTTGAACGTGAGTTGTGGGTATTTGTGAGTGCATACGTGCCTGGTAGTGAAAGGGATGAAGAAGAGAAGGAGTCTTTCTGGAATGATGTTGATGAGTGTTTGCATAGCTTTGGAGCAAATGTGAATGTGGTAATGATGGGGAATCTGAATGCTAGAGTGGGAAATGTAGCAGTTGAAGGTGTAGTTGGTATGCATGGTGTGCCTGGAAGAAATGAAAATGGGGAGCGAATGATAGGTGTGTGTGTTGAGCGAGAGATGGTGATTGGGAATACCTTGTTTGAGAAGAAAGATATTTATAAGTATACATGGGTGAGACAGGAGGGTGGAAGGGTTGTTGACAGAGCACTGATGGACTATGTGGATGCTTCCAGGAATGTAATGGGAAGATTGTTGGATGTGAGAGTTTTGAGAGGGGAGGGTCTGACCACTATCTGGTGGAGGGAAAGTTGAGAGTAGGTAAGAGATGGGTGAGATCTAGGAGAGTTAGGTGTGGCAGGGAGGTTTAGAAAGTGAGTGAGTTAGATAAATGAGAGAAAATGATAGAGTATCAGGAGAAATTGAGAGATCAGTGGAACGCAGTGAAAGATCAGGAGAGTGGCAGTGTGGAGGAGGAATGGCAGTTGTTTAAGAGTGCTGTGGTGGGGCATGCAGAAGAGGTGTGTGGTGTGAGACGAGTGGGTGGTGGGGTAAGGAAGGGAAGTGAATGGTGGTGCGAGGAAGTAAGTATGGCTGTGGGTGAGAAGAGACATGCATATGAAGTGTGGTTGCAGAGGAAGGATGAGGTGTCATATGAGAGGTATAAGGAAAAGAGGAATAGGGCGAGAAGGGTTGTGTGTGTGCTAAAGTGGCAGCAGATGAGAGGTGGGGTAGGCGGATGACTGAGAATTTTCAGGAGAATAAGAAAATGTTTTGGAAGGAGGTGAAAAGGGTGCGAAAGGGAGAGTCTGGGAAGGAGGAGCGAGTAAAAGCAGAGGATGGAAGGATGTTAATTGAGATGGATGCAGTAAGGAAGAGATGGGCGGAGTACTTTGAAAGATTGTTGAATGTAGAGGAGGAAAGGGAGGCTGAGATTGTGGCAGATGGAAGGGTGCAAGGAATAGATGTGTTGGGAGAGTTGAATGAATCCTTGATCACGATGGAGGAAGTGCAAGAAGCAGTACGGCAGATGAAAACAGGGAAAGCTGCAGGTATGGATGGGTGTGCTGTGGAATGCCTGAAATGTGGTGGAGCGACTATTGTTGACTGGTTAGTAAGATTGTTGAATGTGTGCTTTGTGCAAGGTATGGTGCCAGTTGACTAGGCAAGTGCTTGTGTGGTCCCATTGTATAAAGGTAAGGGTGATAAGTATGAATGTACTAGCTTTAGAGGTATAAGTCTGTTGAGTGTGGTAGGTAAGGTGTATGGTAGAGTGTTAATTAAGAGAGTTAGAGAGGGTACAGAAGGAGTGATTGGTGATGAGCAGTGTGGCTTTAGGAGAGAGATGGGATGTGTGGATCAGGTGTTTGCTGTGAGACAGGTGTGTGAAAAGTATTTAACGAAAGGTAAGGATGTGTTTTGGGCATTCATGGATTTAGGGAAAGCATATGATAGAATTGATAGGGAGGCTTTGTGGAGTGTTTTAAGATTGAATGGGCTTGATGGCAGGTTACTAAAAGGAGTGAAAAGTTTTTATGTAAATAGTAGAGCGTGTGTAAGAGTGGGAAATACTGTGAGTGATTGGTTTCCCGTGAGAGTGGGGCTGCGGCAGGGATGTGTGATGTCGCCTTGGTTGTTTAATATTTATATGGATGGTGTTGTAAGGGAGGTGAATGCAAGAGTGTTAGGTGGAGGACTGAGTCTGGTGAATGATGGTAGAGAGTGGAATCTGAAGCAGCTGCTGTTTGCGGATGATACTGCACTGGTGGCTGATTCAGAGGAGAGATTGAGACAGTTGGTAGAGGAGTTTGGAAGGGCGTGTGAAAGGAGGAAACTGAAAATAAATGAGAATAAGAGTAAAGTGATGAAGTGTACGAGGTTGATAGATGGTAGGAGGATGAATATAGTTTTGAACGGTGAGTTGCTTGAGGAGGTTGAGTGTTTTAAGTATTTAGGGTCACATGTTGCTACGGATGGAAGAATAGATGCAGAAGTGAAGTTTAGAATGAATGAAGTTGGAAAGGTGCTGGGAGGAATGAAAAAAGTGTTTGGATGTCGTTCACTCAGAATGGATGTAAAGAGAAGGCTGTATGAGGGTGTTGTGGTACCGACTGCATTATATGGGGCTGAAACATGGAATATGGGTGTAGCAGAGAGGAAAAGTTTGAATGTAATGGAGATGAGGTGTCTGAGGAGTATGTGTGGAGTGACGCGTATGGATCGAGTGAGGAATGATGAAGTGCGAAGGAGAACTGGAATTGTTCGGGAGATGGCTGATCGAGTTGAACAGAGGGTGTTGTGATGGTTTGGGCATATGGAGAGAATGGATAATGAGCGATTGGTGAAAAAGATAACTAGATCTGATGTGAGAGGTGTAAGGCTGAGAGGAAGACCACGAATAGGATGGATGGACAGTGTGAGGAGAGCGTTGGATACGAGAGGGTTGTCTGTTGAGCAAGGGAGAGTGGCTGTGCGTGATAGAAATGAATGGAGAGAAATTGTGAATGAATAAATGATGACGCAGCCCTGAGGGGATATTCTCCTGCTTTTTGTCTGATCAGCTGATCATGTCAGGTGCAGGTAAGGGACTGGATCCATTATGATGCAGCAGGGGTAAACCAGCTTTGCTGTCGGGCCCTGCTGCGGATGTCACTGACTGCACTGTGTAGTTGACCCTCGTGCGGTGTGGTGCGGTGAGGATCTGTCCCTTCTCCCTTTTGGGGCTAAGATGTGAATGAATGTGTATGAGTGGATGAGTAAATTGGTAGTGTGTTGACCTGTCTCGGCTACCTCCATTTTCTTGGGGGAAGCAGCCTAGGTATATGGATGGATAAAGGAAAAGGGGAAAAAGAAGTGTGTGGTAATCATAGGGGCATTTGCCTTCTTAGTGTAACAAGTATATGGTAGGATACTTATTGACAGAGTTAGGGAAAGAACAGAGGAATTAGTTGGAGAAGAACAGGGAGGTTTTAGGAAGGGAAGAGGTTGTGTAGACCAGATATTCATTCTTCGATTTTTAGTGGAAAAGTTTCTAGAGAAGGGAAAGAAGTTGTATGCAGCCTTCATGGATTTGGAGAAAGCATATGACAGGGTGGATAGACAAGGATTGTGGAAAGTATTAAGAATATATGGAGTGGATGGGAAGTTGCTGAAGGCAGTGAAGAGTATGTATGAGGGTGCTAAGGCTGCCGTGCGTGTGGATGGCAAACTGAGTGAATCTTTCCATTTGCAGGTTGGATTGAAACAATGATGTGTCATGTCGCCACGGTTGTTCAATCTGTACATGGATAGGGTTATAAAAGAGATACAAGGTCGGGTAGTGGATGTTGGAGCGGCCCTAGTGAGAGAGGGAAGTGTTTGGAAACTCCCTGTATTGTTGTTTGCAGATGATACTGTGTTGCTGAGCGAAGATGAAGGGGAGCTGCAAAGCTTGGTAGATAAATTTGGGAGAGTGTGTAAGAAACGGAATCTAAAGGTGAATGTAGGGAAGAGTAAAGTGATGGTCTCTGAGAGAAGTGAAGCCAGTGAATGTACAGTGAGATTGGATGGGGAGAATGTAAGTGCATTTAAGTACCTGGGTAGTGTAATGAGTAAGGATGGAAGTCTGGAGGGTGAAGTGCTTGAAAGGGTGCAGCAGGGAAGGAAAGTTGCTGGTTCGTTGAAAGCAGTGATAAGAAACAGGGAAATGAGCATGGAAGTGAAAAAGTTGTTACATGACAGTATTGTGATATCAACTCTAACATATGGAAGTGAAGCTTGGACCCTGTTGGAAGGACAGAAGTCAAGAGTGAGAGCAGTGGAAATGAGTTATTTGAGAGGAGCATGTGCAGTCACATGGAGAGACAGATTGACAAATGAGGAAGTGAAGGAGCGTTGCAGTGTAGATGTGGACATGATAGGAAGCGTTAGGAGAAACACGTTAAGGTGGTTTGGGCATGTGGAGAGGATGGAGAGTGAAAGACTGATGAGGAGAGTGTATGTGAGTGAGTTGGAGAGGGGGAGAGGGAGGGGGAGGCCGAGGATGAGATGGAGGGATGGAATGGAGAGGTACATGAGAGAGGGGGGTGTGAGCTGGGAGCGGGGTAGTGAAATGGCGGGGGACAGAGCGACATGGAGGCGATTTTTCTGTGGCCACCCCGTGCGGGATTGAGGCGTCTGGCAATAGATAGATAGATAGAAGTTACTGAAAACTGTATTCCAGATTCTGAGTGTCGATTCGTTTACATAGTTCCTCTATTAACACTGTATGAGTTGAGTGTGATCTTCAAAGTAAAATTGTGGAACAGATCTCGGTCTCAAGGGTATCAGGCTTTACTGATCTACCAGAAGACCCGCCGACATGTCGTAAAAATAACCTTGCTAATACCAATACACCAGTCCTGTATGAGACAGCCCTAGCATGTATTCAATATGGACGGTTGGTGTTAAGCGGCGCCGAAGTGGTGACATGTAGAGGTGTATGGTATGTAGGAGGACGGATGGGCCTTGATAGCAGGCTGTAAAGCCTATGTATGCCCAGAGTCGGACACATAAAAAAAAAAAAAAACTGTGGTTGTATTTTTCCAAGGTCATTTCCCAAGGAGCCCTCTCTAGGTCATGGGATTATTGGGTCGATGTTGAAATTATCATTATGAATTCATTAGTTTAATATGTGAGATTGCTAGATACACTAGAGATAGTGTTATTTTGTAAATATTAGGTTAAGAGGTGAAGATTATATAGATGTGTATGTGAATACAAAATTGAGTCTTATCCAACTGCAAAAAACTCTGTTCATAATAGTGTGTTAGTATCATTCTGAGAATTTGTTTAGCGGAGGTGTAGACACTCTTGATATCATTGCTTTTTTTTTTTTTGAAATATTTAGTTTACCCTGTAACATTATCAGTGCGAAGGGGTATTGTTCTTCCAGTTTCTAGCAATTCAGTCTGTTAAGTAACCTATGGTAAATTTGATCTAATATCTAGTTTCATAGATTTGTATGTTTAGATTAATAAACATTAGGATAAGTTTACGTTGTGTTTGAAACTTATTATCACCTGGGGAGTTTTTGTCGTGAGGTTGAGTAGCCCACAAGGTGTATTACTATCTACTACTCACGCACTCTAAACAGTTCACACTACCCTAGTCACTTATTCGCAAGGCCCCAGAAATCTACATCTTTCTTTCTTGGTGAAATAACTTTCCCAGCACTCGCTGGGTGGTGGCAGCCTTTTCAACACTGATTCCTATGGTGAGTCTAAAAAAAATACCTTGGAGGACACTGGTGACAGTGATCGGGATCTGTAATTTTCTTTTCATAAATTCACGGTATGACACTGGGGTCATAGCAATGGGATTTGTTAGATTGGCTTAATTTCTCATCATTACATTGGAGGTCTAAAATTGGAGATCACTTGTGATTTTCGTTATTAACTGGGAGTCTAAATTTTGTGACATGACATATATACTGTATATGAAATACCGACCCTAAGGGGAGACCACAGGGAGGCGTGCTGGGATGACGAAATACCCACCCCAAGGAGGGACAACAGGTGGGCGCGTACAGAGCCTGAGCCAGACGGGCTTACTTCCCTCGCAGCCATGTGCCCCTCTTCCCCTATACGCAGTCTCGGTACACTACTCTCGGGCCAGTCCAGCATTCGTCAGGATCGGGGTAGAACTGGTTACCCAACAGTCCCAGGTAGAACCCAGGCAACACCACTGTACGCGCCAGGCAGGGAATGGACACTGTAAGTCTCTCACCTACTGATACCCCCTGCAGAACCCAGGTGACGGCCACTGTATGCGCCGGGGAGGGAACGGCCAATGTAGGCCCTTCAGCTGCATCCCCCCACAGGAAGCAGGACCTTGGTGACGGCCACTGTACGCACCGAAGAGGAAACGGCCCCTGTATGTCCCTCTCCTGCCGTCCCAGGGCAAGACCGAATCATGATGACAGCCACTGTACGCACTGGGGAATACTTAGTCACGCCCACTGGCACAAGCAGAACCCAAGCAACGGCCACTGTACACACCGGGTCTGCAGCCTCTACCGGGAACAGGAACTCAGCGACGGCCACTGTACACTTCAAAAAGGGAATGACCACTGTACATCCCTCACCTCTTGTCCCAGGGCAAGGCAGAATCATGGTGACAGCCACTGTACATTCCGAGGAAGAATCTGTCACGCCCACTGGCACAAGCAGAACCCAGGCGATGGCCACTGTACGCACTGGGGAGGGAACGGCCACTGTACGTCCCTTATCTGCAGCCTCCACCGAAAGCAGGACCTCGGCGATGGCCACTGTACCCCACGAGGAGGGAACAGCAACTGTATGTCCCTCGCCTGATATCCCAGGGCACGATTGAGCCATGGTGACTGCCACTGTATGCACCAGGGAACACTCTGTCATGCCTGCTGGCACGAGCAGAACCCAGGCAACGGTCACTGTATGCGCCAGGGAGGGAATGGCCACAGTACATCTCTCATCTGCAGCCTCCATCTCTCCCTACAGGGCTGAAGAACCAGTGGAGGTGCAGCTAGAGAGGATTTGGAGCAGCCTCATCGTGAGCCTGGGGATCCACCTTTTCAGGCAATGCCCCCATGTCGTCCCTCACTGTTGGATTCCAGCAAGAGTAGATGCCGCAGGCAGCCCCTGACTGCCTCACAACCCAGGAGAAGCCACAGCCCCTAGCCACCTAAGGGCAGCCCCAGGACCCCAGGGTGAGGCCTCTCCAGCACCACAGCTGAGCAGTCCTCTACCAGGAGTAGGCGCCAGGAAGCGTGCCTGCTCTCTCTCTTCGGCCCCAGTTCCGAGGGCCAGACCACTGCCTGAGGCCCCACCAGGAAAAGGCCTCCCACTACACCGCCCAACAGCCCACCTTTGACGACCTGGCCCCTGATGGCGGTCCCGTGCCTCCTGTGGGAGAGCACAGCACAAATGACGGGCCCCCTCCCACACCTGGACAACACCTGCAACTACCCAGCCACCAGCAGCCCCACCCGGATCCCCTGTGAATCAGATAGTGTGTTGATCTGTACATTGTGTTGTTATATAGCATTGTAACTCTTTATGGTAATACACGTGTAAGGTTGGTCAGCCCGAGTTTTTATGCCCAGTTCCACTAGTTGCATGCTCAAGACCCGGTCTTGAAGGGAACCCCAGACCCAGTGCTGGTGTACAGGAGTTATGCTGCGTGTTCAGAGCCCAACTCCTTGCCCTCTGTACACCAGCACTGGGTCTGGGGTTCCTTTATATATATATACCCATAACAAAATGAATGTGGTAAATACTCGTAACATAATTCGATTTTTTGGCTCACCTCAGGCCATCATTAGGAATTATAATTGTCGTATATAGTCACTACTGACAATGAAAAGAAGAAACCAGGACTTTATTAAAACATAAAACTGAATAAAAGCAAGTAAAATCAACCCTCCTCCCCGTACAAAAGCTCAAAAAGAAACGCCAAGAACCACTCAGGGAAGACCCAAAGTAACTACTCAAACCACCAGACCAAAACAACACTTATCTATTCAAACAATAACCCCCCCCCCAACTAAAGCAAACAGATCAACATGAACTAAAGGTTCGAACAAAGAATCCATTACGTACTATTAATCACATTAATTTCTGGCCTATACTTCTCTGTTAGTAATTTTTCTCCTAGTAATGCATCAGCTGAATTACTGAATTTACCTACTACCTGAAAATCATTGTAAGAGAAAGGGTGGTTGTGGCTTAATGAATGCTCTCTAATAGCTGAAAATCCCATCTGATGTAAATATTGCCCTGTTCTGTAGCTCTTTCCCATATGTTCAGATATTCTTATTTTGAATGAACGAGCTGTATATCCAATAGACTCAGCCTTACAGCTAGGACATGTAAATTTGTAAACAACATCTGAACATAGGGAAGTGGGTACCCTTGTAATGAAGGAAAATTATTGTAATGTCCCCTTATTCAAATGATCATTTTTATTGAAAGTTACCGCTTTCTGAGAGACAAAGAGGCCGCATTACGCCATGTTCATCCGCATTAAGTAGTCACCTGTGTATATAGTATCGTACATTTACAATAGTGTAACATAGATTTTTACATCAACTGTGATACTAGCGAACAGAGTTAGTTTAGAAATGATGTATTTAGTTGGAAAGTAACGTATTGTCAATAAGTTTAGGAAAATAATTTGAAAGCCGCGCCAAGCGCTGCTGTGTTTGAGAGTTAATGCTGAGCCGTGGTGCCAGCCGGACCTGTTTTTGAGAGATGTCCATATTTCTTCCCTCTCGTGCTGAGGAGTTTGGAGATGAGGAGTGTCCTGCGAGTTTGCTGAAGAGTTTGGAGATGGAGAGTGTCCTAGGAGTTTAGCTGTGTCGCTAATTAATGCTAGGTCGGAGGACAACAGGATATTTGTGTTGTAGGTTAGCCATGGTAAAGTTCCGGGTCTTGCACCATCAATGGTGGGTAACATGTGCTCCCTGTATAACTCCCAGACGCCGACTCATACTCAGTTTTGAGAAGTGAAGCTTTGATTATCAAACCAACTTTTGTGAAATGTTTTGGGTCCCAACCTACATGAAACAGAAATAACTAAGTGAGAATATACATGGATGTTAACCAGCCGTTTGGACCGTTGAGTGAGAAACTTTCAAATTTAGAGAATATTCTGGTAAAGATTGTGGCACTGTACTATTCTTTCAGTTTCGTCATTATTTTGAAATGTGAGGAAGGGGATCCTCTCTTTGGCTCAGTGGTTAACGTGCGCGCGATTCAAGCGCGGGGGCCTGAGTTCGAATCTCGGCCAGAACAGTGATGAATTATTCAGTTTCATTTCAGTTAGTACATTGGTCCGCAGCGGTGTGGGATGTGAGGTAAGGGCTATGAGGGTCATATGTCGTGTTGACAGCCTTACATCCCGGTGGGTGGCCTCCAATGCTACGCTACCATGTGGGAGAGCGAAACTGACCAAATTAATCACTAGGGGGAGAAAAGAGTGATGTAATGGGATGCATAAAAGCCCGCGTTGCCCAAAGGCAAAGTGGGGATCCTCTCTTTGGCTCAGTGGTTAACGTGCACGCGATTCAAGCGCGGGGGCCTGATTTCGAATCTCGGCCAGAACAGTGATTAATTTATTCAGTTTCATTATAGTTACTACACCCTGTCTTTGTGACTGAAAAAATTCTTTATCTTAAAGTCATTAGTAAGTATAATCGTAAAATTTAAAGACGGAAAACTGTTTTTTAATTCTTTAAGTACCAGATTGCGAAACTGATAGCTGATTTTTCCACAGAAAGGCATTTTAACATATTTAACCAATTTTTTCACCTCAAAACATACTGATTTACTTTTGAGTTTAGCATAGAGAAAAGACTTTAAATACTTATCATATATGTATATCTGATAATTATTGTTCAGAAAATAATCCCTTAGTTTAAGAAATTCTTCATGCAAAGTTACAAAATTTGAACAAACATTGTATGCTCTTTTCAATAAAGTTCTAATGGAATTAGTTTTGTATATCATTGGTCAAAGATTGTACCAATTTAAGCCTTGACCTGTAAAAGTTGGTTTTCTATGTACCCCTGTTACTAGTCCTTCATTACTTTTAGCAATATCTAAAAATGATATACTTCCTTTATTTCTAATTCACATGTGAACCTTATATTTTTATGTTGTTTGTTAATATAATAAAACAAACTTTTGATGAGCCTCTTCATTACTGAAAATTATAAATAAATCATCTACATATCTTCTAAAATAAATTGGTCTGAATTCACTAGGACAATTATTTAACCATGTAATCTCCCTATTGCATAAAAAAGCATTGGTAAAAACAGGTCCAAGACACAAGCCCATATTAATACGATCTCTTTGATTATAAAGAAAACTGTTAAATAGAAAACATGATTCTTATGTGGCAAACTCTAATAACTGTCTAACCTGAGTTGCATCTAATCCATAAAAATTGCTTGGTTTATAATTATCAAGAATTATGTCTATGGTTTCAGCCAAAGGAACATTAGTAGATAGAGACTCTATATCATAACTGGTCATAACGTATTGAGTGGGAAGTGTTAAAGATAAAATTTCATCCAAAAATTAAGAATTAGGAATTGTATACTCATTTGTAGTCAGGGCAGACACAACTGGAAGCAAAAATTTAGCTAAATTATATCCAGCGGTTTTATAGAGGAAACAATAGGTCTAAGTGGAACATCTAGTTTATGAATCTTTGGATTACCATACATTATTCCTGGTACTGATCCTGATGCATACAGTAATTTAAAATTATCTATTCCAATTTTGCCCTTTACATTCCTTAACAATCTGTTTAATTTATCTTCAATTCTAATAATGTTACTGAAAATATCTCCTTTCAGTGGTCTAAATTTTGAGTGATCCTCAAGGATGAGAGACATTTTTCTTTGATAATCTACTTTATCAGTTATAACCACCCCTCTCCCCTTATCTGGTGTCACAATAATGATAGAGTCATCTTGCCCTAATTGCTTAAGTAAATCAATATCCTCTCATTTAAAATACTGAAGAATGAACATCAATAACTTTCCTCCTCACGATTCTGTAATTTTTGTTACCCAAATTTCTGATCTTGTCGATGATTCAGTTCTTATCTTATCCATTACACATGAGACCACCTTTGGCACAATCAAGAACATTATAACATAATTTCTCTAAAGAAATGAAATGCTTCAACCAATCTGTCTTATAGAAAGGAATACAAAAAGCTAGACCTCTCCCTTTGTGTTAATCTTCTACTTGAAATATTAAAGATACTTTGCACATTATAATGAGTATTTTGAATACCTAAACCTTGTAGCTTTTTTGAATGCATGGCATTAATTTTGAGGGATACAATACCCATGTATTCATAGATTTTATGCAAAAATACCCAATTATCTAAATAGCTAACCTGAGATTTGAATGCTAGTTTGCATCTTTCCAGTTTCTTTAAATTACTGATTAATTTACGACTTTGTACTTTTATTTCTCTTTCCAACAAAATGAATTGTCATTGTTTATATATATCTGCCTTAAGAAAATGTCTAGTATATACTTTAAATTTCAAAAAGTTGGGAAAGATGTCATTCTCCCAACCTTTTTTAAAGAACACTGCCATGTTTTATTTTGCTGACTTTAAGATGGAGTTTTTCTAGAGTTCTATAGGATATCAGTATTTCTTCCATATCGACCAAGTAAGATATGAGCAGGCGATCTTGGACATCACAACTTCCAAACCAGTAACAAAATGAATGTGGTAAATAGTCGTAACATAATTCGAATTTTCGGCCCACTTCAGGCCATCATCAGGAATTATAATTGTCCTATATAGTCACCACAGACAATGAATAGAAGAAACCAGGACTTTATTCAGACATAAAACTGAATAAAAGCAAATAAAATCAACCCCATCTCCCCAAACAAAAGCTCAAAAAGAAATGTCAAGAACCACTCAGGGAAGACCCAAAGTAACCTACTGAAACCCCAAAACCAAAACAACACTTGTACACTTGTCTGTTCGAACACTAAACCCCCCCAACTAAAGCAAACTGACCAACATCAACTAAAGGTTCGAACAAAGAATCCATTACATACTATTAGCCACATTAATTCTGGCCTATACTTCTCTATTAGTAATTTTTCCCTTAGTAGTGGATCAGCCGAATTACTGAATTTAACTACTACAGGTTGACATTCAACCTCATCATCAAGCATAATCTGATGCTTGATGATGAGGCCTCATTCTTCAACTTTCTCTGCATGCCACCAGAGATGTTTGACGAACTTCTGTCCACATTAACACCCAGAGTGTCCAAGCAGGACACTAAATACAGAAAAGCACTGGTTCCTTCAGATTTCCGGCATGGATTTCGGAGGGCAATTTCAAATTTACCGTGTTGGTGCGCCACTGTTTTCTGGAGGCGCCGTTTATGTTTTGATGGCGCTGTACTCCAGAATCCTCTGTTGGGTCTTGCTTGCACCTGATAACAGGCATTCCTGCTCATTTTACCATTTATTTGCTGCTGTATAGCCCCATTATGGATTCAGCAAAGAAAAGAGGTGGCATAAAACGTAAACATCGTGCGTTGTCGATCGCAGAGAAAGTGGAAATGCTAAAAAACTTAATAGCGGCGTGTCTGTGCGAACCATTTGTGGAACATACGACATTAAAATTCTGTAGAACTATTTTATTTAGTTGGTGAACATTAAAATTTCATTTGCTTTTCATTTAGTGTTTAATTTTCTTTCTTTAAAAGACTGTACAGGTAATAATTTTCTGTTAAATATATACAGCATATATAACCATAAAAAATCCGGCATTTTCGAAAATCCGGCACTCCTCGAGTCCAGAGGTTGCCGGAGTTTTGATTGTCAACTTGTACCTGAAAATCATTGTAAGAGAAAGGGTGGTTGTGGCATAATGAATGCTCTCTAATAGCTGAAAATCTCATCTGTTGTAAATATTGCCCTGTTCTGTAGCTCTTTCCCATATGTTCAGATATTCTTATTTTGAAATTTTGAATGAAAGAGTTGTACATCCAATATAACCAGCCTTACAGCTAGGACATTTAAATTTGTAAACAACATCTGAACATAGGGAAGTAGGTACCCGGTCTTTGTGATTGAAAAAATTCTTTATCTTTAAGTCATTAGTAAGCATAATCCTAAAATTTACAGATGAAAACTGTTTTTTAATTCTTTAACCCGCCGAGTCCCAACGACGTAGATGCACGTCCCTACTTCTTTCCGTGGAAAGACCCAACGACGTGCATTGTACGTCACACAATTACAAGGCCCATTGTGTGCAAATTTTTCAACATTCGTGGGTGATTTTGGGTAGGCATATGTGGGAGACCTTCCTCTACCTGCTGTAAAGCGAGGATGCTGCCTGGCCCCACCTAACCCTCCATCCCCCCCCCCACACACACACTGGGCAATTCACCTGTTAGCAGTAACCTAGCCAGTAAAAGTATATTGCCCCAAGGTCTCTCCAATGACGAAATTCACAGTGAAAGTGATTCCTGAGGTGGAGGATAAAGAAACAAAGAACCTAGAGATAG
Source organism: Birgus latro (assembly GCA_018397915.1). Taxonomy (NCBI): domain Eukaryota; kingdom Metazoa; phylum Arthropoda; class Malacostraca; order Decapoda; family Coenobitidae; genus Birgus; species Birgus latro. The sequence continues at coordinate 24,804 of JAGKTI010004904.1, forward strand.
AAACAAACAGGAGTGATGAGGTGGTAATGTAAAGAAAGGTGCATTATACTGGGGTTTTGGGTGAGTGAACAATGCTTATATGTAATGCTGTAATTTTGTATATAAGTAAATATAAGTAATATAAGTTAGTATAAGTATAGTGTAAGTGTAATATAAGTGTAATTACGTTAGTTTATGTATGGTGTAAGTGTAGTTCTGGACCCTGTTTAAATTGATGCAATGTATGGGAAGTGGACCTTGAAATTCTCTTTTTGGGCTTGATCTTAGTTAAAGTGGAGCAGGAGAGTAATATTATTAACATGTAAGACCGTGTGGAGCGAGTTGGACGCGCAAATTCATGTCTGTTTTTGATAAAGAGGCGAAGAAAGTTGATTCGAGACTAAAATTCGCGATGAGTTGTATTTACACTTGGAATTCAGAATTTTGTAGTTGAGTTTGTGTTTATCATCTTGTTGTACTAAATAATAATGTCTATGAGCTTAGGTAAAGTCTGATTATTGATTATGGTCATTGTTAGCCGCGAAATTAATTTATTTTTCACTGTCGCCAGATCACGTAGGCCAGACCAACGCGACACAAAGAATAATTAACTGTATGCGTGAGTTTAGGCATCGTTTAAACTGTTAGACCCATGTTATTGCCACAAAATTTAAATCATCATAAGTTATTTTGTCTTAGTAGAGGAGAGTGAAAATTCCTTGTTGCAAGTTCCTGGATAATTGTATAATAAGTTAACCGTAGAGTAATAAGTCGAAGCCAGAACCGTTTGTAAGAACATCGCGGGATTCCCGGGACGTCCTTGCCGCTAGGCCCTCACTTCGAGCTGTTATTTCATGGAGAAGGGACGTGTCCACAGGTCGGTCTAGAGTAAATTCACTGTATTTCCCCCCATACGTTACAATAATTAGTTTTCATTCTAACTATATATAAAGTAAGTTGTCTGATAATATTTTCCAATACTTTTATATGACTTCGAGCTGTTATTTCATGGAGAAAGGACGTGTCCACAGATTTGGTGTGGCGTCATGGAGTCTGGCTGTCGTCTATGTTAAGTCTCGTAGTCCTAATTGCCAAAGCCCTTAAACAGTTCCACTTAGTTCATTTCTTATACTAGTTGTCGATTATGATGTCGTATGGTCCACTTAGTAAAGCCTTTATTCTGAAAGTGAAATATTCTGGTTAAAAGCGAGTGAGATATGGAGTGTTGTATTTCTCTATCATGCAGGGTATTGCAAGTGCTGTGATATTATATATTAAATTATTCTTGGGCATCTGATTATTTACACAGATATGTTATGTTGTGCAAACCCATGGAAAATAGGGGTGATTAAATTAAACCTAGAGTAAACCTTGTGACAAGTTGTAAGCCTGGGAAATACTACGAGTCCTTTTGAGACCGTGGTTTATGTAAGTCACTCCTGAGTTTGTAATTTTCTTTTTCACATGTGTATCTCGTGTAGAGTTAAGAGGTCGAGTTGAGTGTATGGTTAATGTATGTATGTTATGTATCGGGCGAGTAATTCTTCCGTGAGCAGTATAATCAACATCTTGTTGAGTGTAAACCCCAAGGTACTTCAGTGGTGGTATTCTCTCGTATAATTACTTTTGTATCGTGATATGTGAGTCAGTTGACTTATAATCTGTGGAGAAGAGAGTATTAATTCTCTCAGATAATCTGTTGGAATCAGAGACTGAAGTATTACTATGTTCTAGTTACTTTTTCTTGTTTGGAGGTTAATTTTATTTTTTGTATATTAAGGATAGTAATATAGTTAATTAAATTTTTCGTATGTGTTTGGTCTAAATTCCTCTGGGAAGTTGATTGTGAGATCGAGTGGCCCGCAAGGTATGTTACTATCTATAAAATTCACGCTTTCATAATACTTTCACGCTACCCTGATTACTGTTCCTAGGCCTCATTGTCCTTTCTTTCACTGTACGGGACTAATAACTCTTTTTTTGTTCCTGGCAATCGCTGGGTGGTGGCAGCATACCTAATTTATTCTACTTCTACCTGTTGGTAATTCTTCCTAGTGGTAATCAAGTGAGGCCTTCTTTAATAATTCTGGGATTCCTTCCTCGGTAGTAATCAGAAATCTGTAAATAGTAAATTCCTATGAGGGCTAAAATTTCTTTTCAACACGACACTTGTGTCAAAGCGGTGGAATATTCATTACAAGGGATAGCAAAATCTTGTGCCCCTACACTGGTGGCAACCAGTGGGAATTTTCATCGATAGGGCATTGTAAAATTTTGCGCCCCTACACTGGTGGCTTATGCGCTAGGATATATTTAGATAGATTTGGGTATTTAGATAGATAAAAAAAATCCTGCGTTACATATAAACGCCTACATTATTGTGTGAAAACCAATATAGACATTTACTACACATAAATTCGTACAAATAAATGAAATAAATATGTAATTTAAAGTGTCTTGAATTAGTTAACCCTTCCATAGTACATTTTCTTTAGCCAGGTACCCTGGAGGACAGAGAAACAAAGAACCTAGAGGTAGAAACAAACAGGAGTGATGAGGTGGTAATGTTGTAAAGAAAGGTGCATTATACTGGGGTTTTGGGTGAGTGAACAATGCTTATAAACGCCTACATTATTGTGTGAAAACCAATATAGACTTTTACTATACATAAATTCGTAACAAATAAATAAAATAAATACGTAATTTAAGGTGGCTTGAATTAGTTAACCCTTCCATAGTTCTTTTCTTTAGCCAGGTACCCTGAAAAAGAAGGAAAACGTAAGATTGAGTGACACCTGTATCAACATTTTTTTACCTCAAGATCGCGATTTCACTATGAATTTTCGATGTTTCTCACCAAATGCGATGGTTCGAGCCAAAAAACAAAAAGTTGAAAATCGGTCGGGATCTGGGGGTAGGCTGGGTAAAAAACCGGTCGGGACTGGGCGTGTTAAGTACCAAAATGTGAAACTGATAGCTGATTTTTCCGCAGAAAGTCATTTTAACATATTTAACCAATTTTTTCACCTTAAAACATACTGATTTACTTTTGAGTTTAGTATAGAGAAAAGACTTTAAATACTTATCATACATGTGTATCTGATAATTATTGTTCAGAAAATAATCCCTAAGTTTAAGAAATTCTTCATGCAAAGTTACATAATTTGAACAAACATTGTATGCTGTATTCAGTAAAGTTCTAATGGAATTAGTTTTGTATATAATCAGACAAAAACTGTACCAATTTAAGCCTTGACCTGTAAAAGTTGGTTTTCTGTGTACCCCTGTTATTAGTCCTTCATTACTTTTAGCAATTTTTATATTTAAAAATGATATCCAGGAGGATCTCACCAATAATGATTTCAACAATAACGTTTTTAGCAATAACTAAGTTAGAATAGATACCAAGTTTCCATAATAACGTTTGGATTCACTCGATTAACGGTTATTTTGTGTGAAATGATATCCAGGAGGAGGCTGTAGCACGGGCAGAACAGGGTGGTACTCCCGAGGGGAATGGGAATGCTGGTGATAGGGAGAGCTGGAGCTCCAGTTTCACTAGTTACCAAACCATCCCCCTTTGCTGACCTTTTCAGTGTGACAGTAACATGGAGAGTAGACCAGCATACTCTCCCAAACATATCCTCTATCTTATACACTACACCACATACGCTCTACATATCAGACAATGTATCCCACTGCATTACAGGGGTTGATGTCAGCAAGGGCATGCGGCCAGAAAACTTTGCCCCCGCTACCTAGTGACCTAGTGGCGGACTTTTGGGGAGAGGCGTGACGGGGGTTCCGCCAGCATAGATCATGGGTCCGGGGTAAGATGGGGCTTGAACCTGTGCTAGAGGGTACAGGAGATCGCGGTTCCCAGGCTGCCGTTTCCGCCAAATAGAGGGGGGGGCCCGAACCTGGGAACAGCTCCCCAGGAGGCTGCCCTATCAGTGAGTGTATAATGGTGAGGCAGTTGCAGTGCCAAGGCATGCTTGGAGGGTGTCCCTGCAGCTGACCTGGCAGTGTGCCCCGAGGCCACTACCACAGCCGCTGATAAGCTGGTGAGCTAGGGGTCCCAGATGTAATGCCTGGACCTAGGACTGTGCAGTGGGAGGGGCTTGTGAAATGTTTACCCTCCCTTTTATCTTACCGACTATGACTTACAAATATAAGTGTAATGCTGTAATTTAGTATGTAACAAGTATAATATAAGTAATATAAGTGTAATATAAGTTAGTATAAGTATAGTGTAAGTTTTTTTTTATGCAAGGAAGAAGGAACCAAAGGCCACAGGCCTGCATACTGTTCCTTCCAAGAAAAAGCAAAAACAGTACAAAAGAGAGCCAAATTCAAGATCCGTTCAATTCGAGATGCCTGGACACACTGCATTTGAAAGACTGGAGATCATAGGAAGTAGGAAATACAGACAGAGGAAGACAGTTCCAGAGTTGACCTGTAGCATAAATGAAGGACTGGGAGTAACGGTTAACTCTTGCATTAGAGAGTTGGACAGGAAAGGGATGAGAGTTTGTTGCTAGACGGGTACTACGTGCCCGTCGTAGAGGTGGAGGGATGCAAGCAGACAGTTCAGAGGAACAGTGACCATTGAAGTAGCGATAGAAAAGAGATAATGATGCAACAGTAAGGCAAAGAGACAAAGGTTGAAGGGAATCAGTAAGAGGAGGAGAGTTAATGAGGCGGAAAGCCTTTGACTTCACCCTATTGAGAAGAGCTGCATGTGGGGAGCTTCCCCAAACATGAGAGTTGTACTCCATACATGGGCGAATAAAACCCGTGTACAAGGTCAACAACTGTGCAGGGGTAAAAAAAGTTCGGAATCGGCTTAGCACACCTAATCTCTTGGAAGCAGATTTCACAAGAGATGTAATATGTTCTTTCCATGACAAATCCCGAGAGAATGAAACCCCAAGCATGTTCAAGGATGATGCAGGACATAACTGTTCATTATTAAACATTAGTGGGTAATCCTGAGGAAGATTTTGTTGGGTTGATAAGTGTAAGAACTGAGTTTTTGATGCATTATAAATAACAAAATTATTTTTACCCCAATCAGAGATACGAGCCAAGTCAGACATTAGGTGTGCCATAGCCTCATCCCTTTTTTGTTGAAGTAACTGCTGAGATGGACGTTGCAGGAACAGAATGGAAAGGTGAAGGGTGGAATCATCAGCATATGAGTGGATAGGGTTAGATGTACAGCTTAGAAGGTCATTGATGAATAAAAGGAAGAGAGTAGGTGATAGGACAGAGCCCTGAGGAACACCACTGTTGATAGGTCTAGGAGAGGAACGATGACCGTCTACAACAGCGGCTATAGAACGACCAGAAAGGAAGCTAGAGATGAAGGCACAGATAGAAGGATAGAAACCGTAGGAGGGCAGTTTGGAAATTAAAGATTTATGCCAGACTCGATCGAAAGCCTTTGAGATGTCAAGTGCAATGACAAAGCTTTCGCCAAAGTTCCGAAAGGAGGATGACCAATAGTCTGAAAGGTAGGTGAGAAGATCGCCAGTGGAGCGTCCCTGACGGAACCCATACTGACGATCAGAAAGAAGGTTGTGACAGGAAAGATGCTTTAAAATTTTTCTGTTAAGAATTGACTCGAAAACTTTTGAGACACAGGATGTTAAAGCAATTGGACGATAGTTAGAGTGTTGGGAATGGACACCCTTCTTTGGGACTGGCTGAATGAGAGCAAACTTTCAGCAAGAAGGAAAGGTACAAGTTGAGACAAAGGCGAAAGAGTTTACCTAGGCAGGGTGTAAGCACAGAAACACAGTTTTTGAGGACAACAGGAGGGACTCCATCAGGACCATATGCCATTTTAGTATTGAGGCCAGTGATGGCAGAAAACACATCAGCTGCAGAAATTTTAATGTCAGTCAAGAGGAAGTCAGAGGGGGGAAGTGATGGAGGAATAGCACCGGAATCGTCTAAGGTGGAATTGGAGGAGAAAGTTTGAGCGAAGAGATCTGCTTTATCAGTAGAAGAAATAGCTACAGAGCCATCAGAGTAGAAAAGAGGAGGGAAGGATGATGAGGTAAAGTTGTTAGAAAGGTTTTTGGCAAGGTGCCAGAAGGAGCGAGAAGAATTCGAGCTGGAGAGTTGGGAACATTTAGCACGGATGAAATTGTTTTTAGCAGAGCGAAGAACAGACTTAGCACGATTCCGGGCAAAAACATAAGAAAGATGTGATTTAGGGGTGGGTTGGCTCCGGTACCTCTCATAGGCCCTCTCCTTGTTGCGGACAGCATTAGAACAAGCGTGATTAAACCAAGGCTTTCTTGCATTAGTCAGAGGATATGAGAAAGGAATGCATGCTTCCATGCCCGAGAGAATAACCTCCGTAACGCGCAAGGCACACTCAGATGGCTCCCGGCCAAGGAAGCAATAATCATTCCATGGAAAATCAAAGAAGTACTGCCTGAGGGCCTCCCAATCTGTAGCTCCAACGTTCCCCAGGCGGCGTTTCTTTGGAGGGTCCAGAGGCCGTACCGGAGCGATTGGAGATGTTAAGGTTATAAGATTATGATCGGAGGAGCCCAACGGAGAGAAAAGATGAACAGTGTAAGCAGAAGGATTAGTTGTTAGGAAAAGGTCAAGTATGTTGGAACTCTCTCCAAGGCGGTCGGGGATACGGGTAGGGTGCTGTACAAGCTGCTTTGGGTCATTAAGGATAGAAAAGATGTAGGCTTGTTCACCAGGTGGATCAGTGAAAGGAGAGCAGAGCCAAAGGTGGTGGTGAACATTGAAATCTCCTAGAATGGAGATTTCGGAGAAAGGAGAAATGGATAGAATGTGTTCCATCATAGAAGTAAGATAGTCAAAGAATTTTTCATAGTAGAATTAGGAGATAAGTAAACAGCACAGATATATTTAGTCAGAGATTGACAGGAAAGCCGTAGCCAGAGAGTAGAGAATTCAGAAGAATCAAGTTCAGGAACACGAGAGCAAGATAGATTGTTGCGTACATATACGCAACAGCCACCTTATGCTAGTTTATGTATGGTGTAAGTGTAGTTCTGGACCCTGTTTAAATTGATGCAATGTATGGGAAGTGGACCTTGTAATTCTTTTTTTGGGCTTGATCTTAGTTAAAGTGTAGGAGGGGAGTAATATTGTTAACATGTAAGACCGTGTGGAGCGGGTTGGACACGCAAATTCATGTCTGTTTTTGTTAAAGAGGCGAAGAAAGTTGATTCGAGATTAAAATTCGCGATGAGTTGTATTTACACTTGGAATTCAGAATTTTGTATTTGAGTTTGTGTTTATCATCTTGTTGTACTAAATAATAATGTCTATGAGCTTAGATAAAGTCTGATTATTGATTATGGTCATTGTTAGCCGCGAAATTAATTTATTTTTTCACTGTTGCCAGATCACGTAGGCCAGACCAACGCGACACAAAGAATAATTAACTGTATGCGTGAGTTTAGGCATCGTTTAAACTGTTAGACCCATGTTATTGCCACAAAATTTAAATCATAAGTTATTTTGTCTTAGTAGAGGAGAGTGAAAATTCCTTGTTGCAATTTCCTTGATGATTGTATAATAAGTCAACTGTAGAGTAATAAGTCGAAGCCAGAACCATTTGTAAGAACATCTCGGGATTCCCGGGGCGTCCTGGCCGCAAGCCGTCACTTCGAGCTGTGATTTCATACTAGACGGACGTCCCATAGGTATGGTCTAGAGTAAATTCGCTGTATTTCCCCCATACGTCACAATTAGTTTTCATTCTAACTATATATAAAGTAAGTTGTCTGATAATATTTTCCAATACTTTTGTATGACTTCGAGCTGTGATTTCATACTAGACGGACGTCCCACAGATTTGGTGTGGCGCCTTGGAGTCTGGCTATCGTCTGTGTAATGTCTCACAGTCCTAAATGCCAATGCCCTTACACATTTCCACTTAGTTCATTTCTTAAACATAGTTGGAAAATATGTTGTCGTATGGTCCACTTAGTAAGCCCCTAATTCATAAAGTGTAATATTCTGGTGAGATATGGAGTGTTGTATTCCTCTATCATGCGGGTCATTGCTAGCGCTGTGACATTATATATATAAAAACATTCTTGGGCATGTGATAATTTACATAGATATGTCATATTGTGAAAACTAATGGAAAATTGGGTTGATTATATTAAATATAGAGTAAACTGTGTAACAAGTTGTAAACCTGGGAAATACTACAAGTCCTTTTGAGACCGTGGGTTATGTAAGTCTCTCCTGAGTTTTAATTTTCTATTTCACTTGTGAACCTCGTGTTGAGTTAAGAGGTCGAGTTGAGGGTATTCTTTATGTATGTATGTTCTGTATCGGGCGAGTATTTCTTCAGTGAGCAGTATAATCAACATCTTGTTGAGTGTAAAGCCCAAGGTACTTCAGTGGGGGTATTTTCTCGTATAATTACTTGGCACCGTGATATGTGAGTCAGTTGATTTATAATCTGTGGAGAAGAGAGTATTAATTCTCTCAGATAAACGGGTGGTATAGAGACTGAAGTATTATTATGTACTAGAAACTATTTCTTGTTCGTAGGTTATTTCATTTTATGTATATTAAGGTTAGTAATATAGCTAACTATACTTTTCGTGTGTGTTTGGTATAAATCCTCTGGGAAGTTGATTATGAGACCGAGTGGCCTGCAAGGCATGTCGCTATTTATAAAATCCACGCTCTCATATATTTTTCTCACGCTACCCTGATTACTTTCCTAGGCCTCATTGTCCCCTCTTACATTGTACGGGACTAATATCTTTTTATTCTTTTTTTTCCTGGCAATCGCTGGGTAGTGGCAGAGTACCAAATTAATACTGCAACTACCTGATGGTATTTCTTCCTAATGTTAATCAGTTAACGAGGCGAAATAAAATAAGAAACCTGTACTTTACACAGGAAAAATCACCCAATATATTACCACTATGCCGGGAATCGAACCCGGGACTCTCAGGTGAGAGCCAGGCAGCATACCACTACACCACGACCAGGTAAAAGTTACCTCACATTGTCACAATCTTGTAACCAATGTCCCTCTGCCCCCACTGTGGGCATCAAGAGGATGAGGTAACCCCCTGGCACTCGGGCAAGTAGATGCATTTAATCTATCCCAGGCACTTACGGCATGTCAGAATGAAATAAGAAACCTGTACTTTACACAGGAAAAATCACCCAATATATTACCACTATGCCGGGAATCGAACCCGGGACTCTCAGGTGAGAGCCAGGCAGCATACCACTACACCACGACCAGGTAAAAGTTACCTCACATTGTCACAATCTTGTAACCAATGTCCCTCCGCCCCCACTGTGGGCATCNCATGCCGTAAGTGCCTGGGATAGATTAAATGCATCTACTTGCCCGAGTGCCAGGGGGTTACCTCATCCTCTTGATGCCCACAGTGGGGGCGGAGGGACATTGGTTACAAGATTGTGACAATGTGAGGTAACTTTTACCTGGTCGTGGTGTAGTGGTATGCTGCCTGGCTCTCACCTGAGAGTCCCGGGTTCGATTCCCGGCATAGTGGTAATATATTGGGTGATTTTTCCTGTGTAAAGTACAGGTTTCTTATTTCATTCTGACATGCCGTAAGTGCCTGGGATAGATTAAATGCATCTACTTGCCCGAGTGCCAGGGGGTTACCTCATCCTCTTGATGCCCACAGTGGGGGCGGAGGGACATTGGTTACAAGATTGTGACAATGTGAGGTAACTTTTACCTGGTCGTGGTGTAGTGGTATGCTGCCTGGCTCTCACCTGAGAGTCCCGGGTTCGATTCCCGGCATAGTGGTAATATATTGGGTGAATTAACGAGGCCTTCTTTAATAACTCTAGGCTATCTTCTCTGGCAGTAAACAGTAAACATCGAATAAATTCAATCAGTCAAAGTTGCGTCCCCACACTGGTGGCTTAAGCGGTGGAATCTTTATTAAGTTAATTTCTCTATAGTGCTAAATTTTTCGGCACGACACTGGTGGCACATCGGTGGGATATAGATTGATTTGGATATAGACAGATTTGGATATATAGATAGATTTGGATATATGTATATAGGATGGATTTGGTTATAACATGCTAGAGGTCCACTTGATCTTATATTGAGAACCCCTGGGAGGTAAAATTTTCAAGTGGTGATAAAACCAAAAATTGATCGGTATATTTCCCCAGTTAAAAGTGTTAGTACTTCACAGAATGTTAAGAGTATCTTTAGTAGGTCACAGCCAAATACCTCAGTCACTGAATATTAATTCGGATGTGGAACTGAAATTGCGAGAGTGTTTGATTTGAAAAATTCTCATAGTGTGGATCGTCATAGCTATTTCAGTAGGTACATTCCCAATACAATAAAACATCCACACACACATCACAATCATGGGCAGTGTGTGGCAGACTGTGGCACATCTCTCGGTGTCATCTGAGAAGATGGAGTCGAAAAGGAGGAGAATCATGGCGTCTGAGGTGCGTTGGGAACTCGTGGTGGAGCTGTTGGTTGGGCGTGCGGGCGTAGGAGAAGTTGCGTCCGTGGGGAAGGAGATTCAGGGAGCCCCAGGACGGGTAGGGCCCTGTTGCGGAGGAGGAGAGTTGCTTTTCGAACCCCCGGAAGAAGCCCTTGGGCCTGATCCCAATGTCATGATGGAGTAACCGCCACCCAGTGAGAAATGCCCTCCCCAGTGATTTTTTTTTTTGATTCTTTGAAAATGTTGAAGTGATTTCTTTTTTTTGGGGAAGTGTTGTAGTGTGTTGAAGTGTTGATAAGATGAGTATGGTAATATTTAGTTAAGTGTTGGATAGGGAAGTGTGTGCGGGTCGGACCGTCTGACTATTGACTGTGTTAGTTCGCGAGTTCAGAGAGAGTGTACCCTCGTGTTTGTGGTTAATCGGAGTGTGTGTCATGGGCGTAGCCCAGTTCAGTGGAAATATTAGGATGCTTTAATTCGAGGGAAATCTGCAGAACTCCCTCAATCTACAGTCAGCACGGCCTAGGGTGTAACAGTGACTTCAGGACCTGACAGGCGCTTGTCAGTTACTAGGTGGAGAGCTGGAAGCACAAGGAAGTATGCATGGGGAGCGTAAATGTGGTAGTGGGTTGAATGCATGTGAAGCGCCCCTAGGACGATCCTAGCAGCGGGAGTACAGGTTTGTCCAGGTGAGACGACCATGTTAACATTCAGGCAGGAGGTTGACTGGAGCACATCTTTTCTACTGAATATTCGGGAGTTAAACTGGTGACAGAGAAGTGACCCCCTGGGGTATGCATATTATTCGTGGACCAACAGGTGCCACTTATGGGAGTATCAGATAGTGAGAACACTGTCTTAATCTGGAGTTTATAGAGTAATTCACAGCCAAGTTGGGGGGAGGCGGTAGCTCGATTGGTAGAGAGTTGGCTTGCGGTCCCGTGGGACCCAGGTTCGAATCCTCGCTGGTGCAGGGAACAGTTTAAGGATTTGAATTTCATTAAATCAGGCTTTACTGATCTACCAGAAGACCCGCCGACATGTCGTAAAAATGACCCCGCTAATACCAATACACCAGTCCTGTATGAGACAGCCCTAGCATGTATTCAATATGGACGGTGGGTGTTAAGCGCCGAAGTGGTGACATGTAGATTGTAGGAGGACGACTGGGCCTTGATAGCAGGCTGTGAAGCCTATGCCCAGAGTCGGACACATAAAAAAAAAGTCTGTCCCGTCCGCACACAGTAAGAAGTGTAGTTGAATGTATTGTATGAAGACTGATGATGTTCATTTTTTTTTTTCCTGGAGGATGAACCCGTGTAATGCTGTAATTTAGTATGTAACATAAGTATAAGTAATATAAGTGTAATATAAGTTAGTATAAGTATAGTGTAAGTGTAATATATGTGTAATTTACGTTAGTTTATGTATGGTGTAAGTGTAGTTCTGGACCCTGTTTAAATTGATGCAATGTATGGGAAGTGGACCTTGTAATTCTTTTTTTGGGCTTGATCTTAGTTAAAGTGTAGTAGGGGAGTAATATTGTTAACATGTAAGACCGTGTGGAGCTGGTTGGACGCTCAAATTCATGTCTGTTTTTGATAAAGAGGCGAAGAAAGTTGATTCGAGATTAAAATTCGCGATGAGTTGTATTTACACTTGGAATTCAGAACTTTGTAATTGAGTTTGTGTTTATCATCTTGTTGTACTAAATAATAATGTCTATGAGCTTAGATAAAGTCTGATTATTGATTATGGTCATTGTTAGCCGCGAAATTAATTTATTTTTCACTTTTGCCAGATCACATAGGCCAGACCAATGCGACACAAAGAATAATTAACTGTATGCATGATTTTAGGCATCGTTTAAACTGTTAGACCCATGTAATTGCCACAAAATTTAAATCATCATAAGTAGAGGAGAGTGAAAATTCCTTATTGCAAGTTCCTTGATGATTGTATAATAATTCAACTGTAGAGTAATAAGTCGAAGCCAGAACCGTTTGTAAGAACATCGCGGGATTCCCGGAGCGTCCTGGCCGCAAGCCGTCACTTCGAGCTGTTATTTCATTCTAGACGAACGTACCACAGGTCGGTCTAGAGTAAATTCGTTGTATTTCCCCCCATACGTCACAATAATTAGTTTTCATTCTAACTATATATAATGTAAGTTGTCTGATAATATTTTCCAATACTTTTATTTGACTTCGAGCTGTGATTTCATACTAGACGGACGTCCCACAGATTTGGTGTGGCGCCTCGGAGTCTGGCTATCATCTGCGTAATATCTCGCAGTCCTAAATACCAGTGCCCTTACACATTTCCACTTAGTTCATTTCTTATACATAGTTGACGAATATGTTGTCGTATGGTCCACTTAGTAAGCCCCTAATTCATAAAGTGTAATATTCTGGTGAGATATGGAGTGTTGTATTTCTCTATCATGCGGGTCATTGCTAGCGCTGTGACATTATATATATAAAAACATTTTTGGGCATCTTATAATTTACATAGATATGTCATATTGTGAAAACCCATGGAAAATTGGGGTGATTATATTAAATATAGAGTAAACTGTGTAACAAGTTGTAAACCTGGGAAATACTACGAGTTCTTTTGAGACCATGGGTTATGTAGTCTCTCCTGAGTTGTATTTTTCTATTTCACTTGTGAACCTCGTGTTGAGTTAAGAGGTCGAGTTGAGGGTATTCTTAATGTATGTATGTGCTGTATCGGGCGAGTATTTCTTCAGTGAGCAGTATAATCAACTTCTTGTTGAGTGTAAAGCCCAAGGTACTTCAGTGGTGGTATTCTCTCGTATAATTACTTGGTACCGTGATATGTGAGTCAGTTGATTTATAATCTTTGGAGAAGAGAGTATTAATTCTCTCAGATAAACGGGTGGTATCAGAGACTGAAGTATTATTATGTACTAGAAACTATTTCTTGTTCATAGGTTATTTCATTTTATGTATATTAAGGTTAGTAATATAGCTAATTATACTTTTCGTATGTGTTTGGTATAAATCCTCTGGGAAGTTGATTATGAGACCGAGTGGCGTGCAAGGCATGTTACTATCAATAAAATCCACGCTCTCATATATTTTGCTCACACTACCCTGATTACTGTCCTAGGCCTCATTGTCCCCTCTTACATTGTACGGGACTAATATCTTTTTATTCTTTTTTTTTCCTGGCAATCGCTGGGTGGTGGCAGAGTACCAAATTAATACTGCAACTACCTGATGGTATTTCTTCCTAATGTTAATCAATTAACGAGGCCTTCTTTAATAACTCTAGGCTATCTTCTCTGGCAGTAAACAGTAAACATCGAATAAATGCAATCAGTCAAAGTTGCGCCCCCACACTGGTGGCTTAAGTAGTTGAATCTTTATTAAGTTAATTTCTCTATAGTGCTAAATTTTTCAGCACGACATAAGAATTAAAGCAAGCCTGAAGACAGTAAATCAACTAGGGGGTTTATAGTGGGTTTGTGGAAGGTGGGAAGTTTGAGGGTAAGAGCGGGGGAAGTCGTTCAGGCATTCAGTAGGAGGTGGGTGGATGTGGCATGTTTGCAGGAAGTCCCATAAAGGGGTTGATCAGCCAGAAAGATTGTTGGGAAGGATTGCTACTATAATTTGTTTTGGCAGGGGGGAATTGATGGATATGGGTGTGTGGGTGTGTTGGTTGCAGAGAAATGGGTGGAATATGTTATGAATTTTACGAGAGTAAGTGATAGGATATTAGTAGTGAAAATTTTGATCGGTAGGAAAATGATTGTAATTATATCGGCATATGCTCCACAGCCAGGATTAGATGACGCAGAGAAGGATAGATTTTGGGATGATTTAATACCTGTAGTAGGTGGTATGGACGATGACGAGGTAGTGATTCTGGGAGGGGATTTGAATGGTCATGTGGGTGAAGCAGCTCAAGGTTATGAAGGAGTCCATGGGGGATGTGCATATGGTGTGAGGAATGTGGAAGGGTAATGAATACTCGAGTTTGGGGAGGCTATGGACATGATTGTGTACAACACATATTTTAGAAAAAGAATGAGAAAGTGATTACGTGTCCGGGGGAAATAGCAGCCAGATAGATTATTTTCTGGTCAGGAGGGTTGATAGGAGGTTACCGAGGGATGTTAAAGTTATAGGAAGCGAGGAGTGTGTGCAGCAGCACAAACTATTGATTTGTGACATGTTGCTTAAAGCACAAGTGATGAGAAGGAAGACATATATACCTAGGAGGAAAATATGGAAGCTGGGAAACCAATCAGTAAGGGATGCCTTTTATAGTGAGATGAGGAGAGTGGTGGCTGAACATGGAGCTGTAGATAGAGGCGTTAATGAACAGTATAGAGCCCTTAAGAACAACCTCTTGAGAGTTACCGATGTAATATGCGGTTGGACAAGAGGCCCACCAAGACATAATGTAACTTGGTGGTGGGATGAGGATGTAGAAGCCGCAGTTAAGGAGAAAAGAGGACTTTTCCGGGAATGGAAGAAGGGTGGTAACAGGGAGGAGTACTTGGCTGCCAAGCGTAGGGCTAGAAGAGAGGTATACAGGGCGAAGTCTGAGTCACAGACTTTTACTTGATAATCTAAATCATGGGGACAGGAAAAATCCACTTTTTAGGGTGTCAAAAAAGGTGAAGAGGGATAATTGGGATATTGAAGGTGAGCAGTGTGTGAAGAATGATGAAGGAAGGTAGTGGTGAATAGTGGGGATATTAAAGATGCATGGAGAGAGCATTATAGCCGGTTGTTGAATGAGGAGTTTGATTGGGACAGGGAAGGTTTGGAGCCAGCAGATCCAGTGTTTGGCCCTTGGCCTTTGATTGGCGCTGCTACTGTGAGTGAGGCAATAAGCAGGATGTAGGTGGGGAAGGCGGCAGGTGTGTCTGGGTTGACCTCTGAAATGTTGAAGGCCTCAGGAGATACTGGGGTAAGGTTAGTCACTGACCTGATAAATATGATTATATATGAGTGTGTTGTCCCAGATGATTGGCTGAAGAGTGTAATTGTAAATGTGTACAAAGGGAAGGGTGATGCCCTGGAAAGGTGAAATTACAGAGGTATAAAGCTCTTAGATCAGATAATGAAAGTAATGGAGAGAGTTCTAGAAGGTATGATTAGAGAAGGAGTGAATATTGATGAGATACAGTTTGGGTTTATGCCAGGCAGGGGGACCACTGATGCCATATTCATTGTTCGACAGCTTCAGGAAAAATATATTGGCAAGAAAAGGGAATTGTATTTTATATTTGTTGATCTGGAAAAGGCCTCTGACAGAGTCCCTAGAGGGGTGGTGAAGTGGGCATTGAGAAAGCTAGGGTTGGAAGAGTGGCTGGTTAGGGTGGTTATGGCCATGTATGTGGGTGCTTGCAGCTAGGTAATAGTGAATGGAGTTTTGAGTGATGAGTTTTCTGTGAATGTTGGTGTGCATCAGGGGTCAGTTTTGAGTCCCTTGTTGTTTATCATGGTACTTGAAGCCCTCTCACGTGACTTCAGAGATTGACTCCCATGGGAGATGTTGTATGCTGATGATTTGGTGTTGATTGCAGAGAATGAAAAGGAGGCGAAGGAAAGATTTAAGAAATGGAGAGATGGTATGGGGCACAAGGGCTTAAGGGTAAATGCAGATAAAACAAAAGTGATGATATCTAGGGTTGGTGGCGGTACAATCAGAGGAGAGGGAGAGTGGCCTTGTGCAGTTTGCCACAAAGGTGTGGGAAGTAATTCCATCTTGTGCACTGTTTGTGATAAATGGGTGCACAAGAGATGTAGTGGTATTAGAGGTAGGCTACGAGATAATGCTGATTTTATGTGTGCGGCGTGTTGGGGAGAGCAGGTGGAGATTGTTAGGAGTGAAAGGATTGAACTTTTTTTTTTTTTTGTCCGTCTCTGGGCATAGGCTTCACAGCCTGCTATCAAGGCCCAGTCGTCCTCCTACCATCTACATGTCACCACTTCGGCGCTTAACACCCACCGTCCATATTGAATACATGCTAGGGCTGTCTCATACAGGACTGGTGTATTGGTATTAGCCGGGTCATTTTTACGACATGTCGGCGGGTCTTCTGGTAGATCAGTAAAGCCTGATTTAATGAAATTCAAATCCTTAAACTGTTCCCTGCACCAGCGAGGATTCGAACCTGGGTCCCACGGGACCGCAAGCCAACTCTCTACCGATCGAGCTACCGCCTCCCCTTGCTGTGAGTCTCTTGAGTGTGTGGAAGAGTTTTGTTGTTTGGGAGACATGTTATGTGCCAGAGGTGGGGCTGGAGCTAGCTCAGTTGCTAGGGTGAGAAGTGGTTAGAAGAAGTTCAGGGAGCTGTTACCTCTCCTGACATTGAGAGGACTCTCCTTACGTGCTAAGGGGTCTTTGTATGCGGCATGTGTTAGGAGTGTGATGCTGTATGGTAGTGAGACCTGGGCAGTAAAGGAAGAGGATATTCGCAGGTGATGAGGAGAGGTAGGCTGAGGTGGTTTGGACATGTGGAGAGGATGGGGGATGATAATTGGGTGCAGAAGGTGAGGAATGTTAATATTGGGGGAGGGGTTGGGAGGGGTAGACCGAGAAAGACATGGGACGAGGTCATTAAGGGTGACCTCAGGGTTAAGATATTGAACAGGGAAGCTGCCAAAGATTGAGCAGCATGAAGAACCACCATTAGGTGACCAAGGCCGACGCATGCAAGCATGTTGGAGCCTTGAAAAATGAAACAAAACAAAACAAATTGAAATGATAATCTGACAAAAACTGTACCAATTTAAGCCTTGACCTGTAAAATTTGGTTTTCTATGTACCCCTGTTACTAGTCCTTCATTACTTTTAGCAATTTTTATATATAAAAATGATATACAGTAGGATCTCACCAATAACGACTTCAACAATAACGTTTTCAGCAATAACGGTAAGTTAGAATAGATACCAAGTTTCCATAATAACGTTTGGATTCACTCGATTAACGGCTATTTTGTGAGAAATGTGTGGGCGCATCTTGGATAGCCAGCCCACAGTGTTCCGTGGATCGTCACTGTGATGAGAAGCGTTTATTTGCTTATTTCCTTGCTCCTCATTCCCTCTCAGAACTCTGAGCACGTGGTTCCAAACTAACCTTAGTTATGCCTAAGCACTTAGCACCCTGGAAGTGCTATGAACTCAAGAAAAGCATTTATTCCAAAGGAAAATTTAAAGTTGCTGGATGAAGTGGCGTATGGTGTGCTAACGTTCAGATAGATACAATGAGTCGGGTGTGTTTACGATGTGGATAGTTTCTTTGCTGGGGGGGGGGAAGTTAATGATGAAGGAGTAGTAAAATTCGTGTTTTCGCCTGTCGTGCAACGTGTGGGGAAAAAAAAGGCTTTGTGCGCAAATTTTGTAATGAACTATTGGTCTTTAGTTGAGAAAATTCGTCTCTTATTGTATGTGAAGACACTACGTGTTGACGTAAATACGTAAGATAATGATGTGAGTCCAGTTCTTGTGAATTACTGTATACTATCATACGAATTATTCTGCTTGGCTGACTTGTTTATTATTCATGATTACTGCATTTGCGTGTATCTGAGAATTGAGAAGTATGCAATCAGTCCATGTTGACAACTTCAGAATCAGTACTGCATAGTATGCCTAAGCACTTAGCACCCTGAAAGTGCTATGAACACAAGAAAAGCATTTATTCCAAAGGAAAATTTAGAGTTGTTGGATGAAGTGGTGTACGGTGTGCAAACGATCAGGTAGATACAATGAGTCGGGTGTGTTTGCGATGTGGATAGTTTCTTTGTTGGGGGAGAGGGAAAGTTAATGATGAAGGAGTAGTAAAATTCGTGTTTTCGTCAGTGATGCAACGAGTGTGGGAAAAAAAAAGGCTTTGTGCCTGAACTTTGTTATGTACTGACGGTCTTTAGCAGAGAAAATTCGGCTCTTATGGTATGTGAAGATACTAAGTGTTGACGTAAATAGGAAAGATAATGATGTGAGTCCAGTTCTTGTGAATTACTGTATACTGTCATACGAATTATACTGCTTGGGTGACTTGTTTATTATTCATAATTACTGCATTTGTCTGTATCTGAGAAGTGAGAAGGACGCAATCAGTCCATGCTGACAACTTACTGTATAGTATGCCTAAGCACTTAGCACCCTGAAAGTGCTATGAACACAAGAAAAACATTTATTCCAAAGGAAAATTTAAAGTTGTTGGATAAAGTGGTGTACGGTGTACAAACGATCTGGGGGCGGATTCCGAAAGCTCAAAAATCCTCGCAAATCCGCCATCTTTGGGTGTAAGAGCAACTTTTTATTTAATACATATTCTGGAGCCCTAGAAAACGAGTGCAAACCCTATGCTGCGTTGTCATTCTCCTCTTAGAGTTGCGCCATGTGGGAGGCAGTCCTAAGTACATCGTAAGCCTTATGACTCTCCTATTTTTAGAAATGTTGTAACTCAAACATCCCCCAAATCCTTAGGATTAACTCATGCATCAATTAATCCTTAAGTGCATACAACTGTTGTGATTCTACAAAAAATAAGTACAAGTGGCAGCGGACTGCCGTAGACAATGCCAATATACTTTATCGGAGCAAGTACTACTTTGATATAAGTGGTAAAGCTAGCATTGTCGGCCAATATAGCCTTCCTGCAAACAAGTTACAGCCTACTAATATAATGTTCACAAAAATTCGATTAAACAAGCCAATGTAAATGCTGTGCTATGTATTTGTGGGACGGTTTCTCGCCCTCAAATACGCAGGCTAAAGCGGGTCCCTATTCTAGACCGGGAGGTAACTCCTAAGAGTAGGACTGGACACAAAAACAAGGCAGTAAATATTACACATGTATTCTAGATATTTAACACAGAACAATAGTACATCACAGATATTACAATGGGTTGGCCGGGGGTAAGTGAACACTGTACACGATTGCTGTGTGTCACTATACCTTCTTGTTCAGGTATGGTACTATCAACCCGACACTCGTGGTACATACAACATATTTATATTTCCGGACACAGAAATGATTTTACTACAATCTCTAAAACCCGTATAGCACTGGACGGCACTACACATATATATATAAGTTACGTTACACCTGTATTTCAGGTACCTGGTGGCCGGAAGTCTATGTCAGGGGAAATTTAGTTATTTCAAAAGATAAGTGTATAATTCAAAAGAATAATGTGATATTGTATAATTCGAGTATACAATATATAGCTATGTGTGCTAAGAATGACTATCGAGTCATTTACTATGAGAGAATAAACTCGTGAAATCAAGTAGTGATTTCGCTTTATGCTGGCTTACTTCGCCAATTCTCTGAGCCGAGAGTTTATAGACT
Organism: Birgus latro; assembly: GCA_018397915.1. Lineage (NCBI taxonomy): Eukaryota > Metazoa > Arthropoda > Malacostraca > Decapoda > Coenobitidae > Birgus > Birgus latro. The sequence continues at coordinate 44,610 of JAGKTI010004904.1, forward strand.
TTCTCAACGGTACACAGCAGAGACTAGACGCTAAAATAGGCTGTAATATTGTACCATTGGCCTCTGAGAAAGTTAGTTTCTCCCCTCAACAATCAAAAATGATAATAATAAAGATAAACAGGATCTTGGCTGAGCCAAACTCCTAGCTAGCACAACGGATTTAAGGATTAATGCCAAAAGCTGGCCTAAGTACCAGTCGTGATTTAATACAAAGAGTTGTGCTAATGTGGAGTAGCAAAACTGTATTAAATAAGTGGGAAAATTAAACACGACTGTTGCATTTAACAAAGCTCAAGAAAACGAACTATAAATTTATTAAATACAAGCAAATAAATTTACATTACATGACTCCAATTCAAATCAAAGGAAGGGAAATGCACTCACTCAGACACTCAGACAAACAGCTAAATATCTCAAAACTTCAGCCTAGGAAAACAAGAAAATACTAATCAGTATAGATGAGACCGAGCTGCTGCAACGATCACCAAGGGGATGGGAGCTACGATGATACACGCCAACACAAGCTGAGATCTGAAATCGCTAAGAAATCACTCAAGCCTTTCAAGGCGTACTGCGACGCGCCGTGTCTACAGACAGACTGAGCTCTGATTTGAATACACAGCGCGAGAGCGTGTGAAGGGGTGGGGCCGGCATAATGGCCCAGAGCGCGACCGATAATTCAAAAATTATCGCTCAGAGGAATGCACCGCCCGCACATAAAAACAATCACTCGCAGAAGAATGACGAAAGTTTTGACAACTTGATGCGAATACAAGCACATGAGCGGATGGTTTGAGAGAATGAGCGCACATAAAAACAATCACTCGCGGAAGAATGACGAAAGTTTTGACAACTTGATGCGAATACAAGCACATGAGCGGACGGTTTGAGAGAATGAGTGAAACATCGTACATTTCATAATAATTCGTTCCTCCCGCAAAATCATTCGATGTCACAATTTACTTTACATAATTTTACGATGTAGAAAATGCGTGACATTACGCCCCTGAAAAAATTCAAATTTTACTTTAGTAAAATTTGACATTATATGCAGTATATATATGCATCCTAGCTCAGTCACACAGGATTCACACTGTGGTGTATGTACTATCCTGTTACAGGAGAAAAACATTGTCGCCTGTGAGCGTAAAAACCTCGTATTTACGTTAAGAAAAGCAAGCTTGAGGGAAAAATTCCAAGACGATAGTGAAAAATCCTGTACTCAGGTCAAACTGAGCGAAAGTTCGCTAAATTTACATTGACAACTAATTGTTATATAGCGTGGTGTATGTGATACACGGTGTAGGTGTGACAGTTGTAGTGTAACTGTACCTACGTGTAAAGCAATAATAATAATACATATTAATGCAATAATAAAGGTGACGAGGGCAGAGGAGAAGAAGTGGCAGATGCAGCAGAGACAATCAATGGTCCTGGACATCTTCTTCACCCAACAACTGCACCTGTGAAATGAGTCAAGGTGGAGCATCAATAGTGTCAATGAAAGAATTTGCACTAAATTACAATTTCATCTACCCAGCAATCAATCCATACATAACAGAAAGTACTCTTTGGCTGGAAGTCAGTTAACAGCAAGTTTCGTACATATGTCGCCATTATTTCCTTAATAGTTGCCTTTTTAAATCTATTCTTACGCCTAATAAAAAGCTCGTCGTCGGTGCCCTCAGCTGGGATCACCGCGACTACCCGTTTGTCATCAGTGTCCTCGGTTGGGTTCACCGTGACTGCACACTTATAGCTATACTTATCATTACCAAGGGCTCATCACCGCGACTGCCTGTTTGTCATCGGTGTCCTCGGTTGGGTTCACTGTGACTGCACACTTATAGCCATACTTATCATTACAAAGGGCTCGTCACCGCGACTGCCCGTTTGTCCTCGGTGTCCTTGGTTGGGCTCACCGTGACTGCACACTTATAACTATACACTTATAACTAGTAAAGGTAGTCGAGAATCCCTATGCAAACTTGGGCAGGTCACATTTTAACACCCTGCGTGGGTGTGAGCACTCATGTGGCTTCTGTGTAATCTCCGGGAATCCTCAGGGAGGCCCACAGCTCGAGACACACCACAAGGTAATTCAAACACTGCCTCAGATTGCCTCTGCGGGGTCTCGGACTTCCCCCTTTACCTACCTTAATCTACGGTACATACAATATGCACAAGCCCTATGCTTACGACTAATAAGGGCTTGTCGTCGGTGTCCTCGGTTGGGATCGCCGAGAATGTGCACTTATGAGCTACAGTACATATGTATGTACAGACCCCAGACATATTATGTCCTGTGGGTCCAACAAGTGAGACGTGAGGTCTTAGCAGCATAGTACTGACTGGGAACCAAGCTAGTTCTTGGATTGCTCAAATCTCTTAGAACAGCAGTCTTAGGGAACCCAGTGTACAACAGATACCCACATTACCACTGCCCTCTCTCACACGACTCAGAGATTATGGGCGTGGATTCAAACGGCGCAGGAAGGAAACTTTCCTGAATGGTGGTACATCGACACACATTACAGGAGGGCATAAAACTATCAATTTCCTGTCCCATTCCTGGCCAGAAAAAGTCAGCACGGATACGGCCTTGGGTTTTCTTTTTGCCCATATGACCTCCTGATGCTAAACAGTGACCCCATTCTAACACTGCTTGGCGGTAGTTTGCGGGAACGACAAACTGCAGTCGAACCTCGCCCTCGGGTGTTCGTGACTCACGGTAGAGCCGTCCTTGTTTACGAAGGAACCTGGCTCGTCCACCCCGTGAATACTTGGTCACTTTACCCTTTTGTTTCTTCCGCACAACAGCAAGGGTCGGGTCAGTCTGTTGCCCTTGGACAACATCTTGACTGCAAATCAGATCTTGCGGCAATGCAATAGCCACTGGGGCAACACAATTTGGAGCTGTGGCCATGGCTCGTGTTACTGCAGCCGAAGTCTGAGTAGTGACATCTGAGGTGCAACTATACTTGGCACCTGGAATGTTGCCTATAATGAGGTCAAACAAAGGTTCTTGCATGACAACTGCAACTGTTGAACCTGTGTAAAAGGGAGATGCTACCTGGATACATGCCTCAGGGAACAGTCTCACTGATCCATCAATAAGCTGAGCTTGGATCTGTCTGCCTGTATACTCTTCAGGATGAACAAGACTCTGCCTGACAGTACAACCTGAGGAACCATTGTCTCTCAGTACATTAACAGAAACACCTCCCACAAACCCTGGCTGAACAAGGAAGGC